>VDFB02204529.1:0-12896 GCA_007258455.2 Sequoia sempervirens | reverse complement strand
AAACAATACAATCTCAGTGTGGTGTTTACCTACTAAATTTTGTGTGAAGAGCTTTGATTTATTTATTTGAGGATTACACATGTATTGCATGCATTAGGATTTAACACCATGGTGATGGTATCATCATTATATTTTAATCACAATTACTAAATTAATCAGATCTGAGTTAAATTTGTGTAATTAATACTTTTTCCCAGATCTATTCATGATTGACAACGTTCTGGTTGAATGAAAAATTCAAAAATCTTATGTGTTTGAGTTTCCTTTAAAGATTACATTCCATTAATAGTAGATGTGTGAATGTTATCTATGTTAATGGTTGTCTGAAAGATCTTATTTAAAAATGTAGACATGATTAATAAAATGCTTTGTGTTTTTTTCTGAATAGAGTTAGATTCATTTTGATAATTTATGTAGGTTTCTTTTGAAATATCTCTCATTACCCTTATTCTCTTTTGTCTTTTATTTTGAAACATGGTTATTGAAATAGTTTGAAAGAACATTCAATAATTTCAAATATGCTTATGTTCTATATGCAATCCAAGTCTAATCAAAGAAAATATTATGTTGTGATTGTATTTAAATTCCTAACTTTTTTAAAAATTCTCAATCCCTCGTGTAATCATGTTGTTCTTATCAATGTGTCATCCAGACTGTCAAGAACTAACTAGAAAGGAATCTTGGAGTCGTTTATACTTATTTTCAAGAGGGGAAATAATGTTATTGCTTGGTACATTGTGAGTGACTAGCCTCCCCCTCAACACAGACTAAATACATATTGTCGATGGTGATATTTTTTAAAAAATATTTAATACATAAAAATTGCTAATTAATGTGATTCATACCACAAAATGGATGATGTGACAGTCGAAGCACAAATGACAATAGATTTGACTGACTAGGTACAACCTATAGACATAAAAGGGTATAAGGCTGACGCTATAGATGCCAACTATAAAGATAATTTTTCATAGAATATGCAAGGACTTGTAGGAAATGATCTATATGGTACAACTAGTATGACCAAGTATGGATTCGTATGATTATATGACCTAAATTATTTTACCTCATGCCCCAACAAAAATCTTAAATTTTGATGATTTGACAACCAATCCTTAGGTTCTTAGGCCTTTTAGAAGCAATGGAGAGGTCATTTTTTGCTCAAACTACTCCTAAAAATTAGTTTCCCTCTCGGATTTGGCAACTAAAACCCTTCCTCAAACCCTTGTAGACTAGTCAATATATGATGAAATTTGACAAAACAAAAGTAAAACTTGATTTTCTCTAATTCCTTGGATTAAATGGTGAGGTTCTCAAGACCCCAAATCACACCCAACAAACATTTAATGCTAAGATAGGTCCCTCAAATATGGGAAGAAAGTTTGCAACACTGAAGCTTTGATACCATGTAGGAGTTTCTGGTGAACTCCTAAACAGGTTACAAGATCACCAAGAGGACAACAATAACTTCCAAAAGAGAGATGGAAGAAATGTCATGATATTATTAAGGATGCAAGAATACCAAAATTAATATGGCAGCCAAAATTATTGGTGTAAATAAGTCTTGCACCTAGTTAATTCATTACTAGGGGACTTATTTACATGTTAGTTAAGTTTACTTAGGTCCTACGAAGGAATATTTCTAGGTTTTAGTTGTCATTAGTTGTTATCATATCTTTTTACTTGTAACACATGTGAACCTAGGTAAGTATGATAAGTTGTCTCATGTCATATGATTAATACAATTGTCATAATCTTATGACATCTTGTATCTCACCTTGGCTATATAACCAAGGGGTCTCTACTACATTGTAATCACAATCATATTGATAATTGAATACATTTTATTCTTGTCACATTCCATTCTCTCTCTTTGTGCTTTCCATTTGGTTTCAATATCTTGGCAGCCATAGCCAATTCTAATAAAAATCACTAATACATTTGACTGCAAAATACGACGAAATTGTCCGACAAAATATGTAAAATTAGATGTTCGTCGGGTGCTTGTAAAATTTGATGGGTAATTTCTGATTTTTTTGAAAGATTATCCCCGATGTTCGTCTAAATTTTGACGAACCCTAGGTTCGTCGAAATGTCGGCTATTATTTTCGTCGAATGTTCGACAAACATGAAAAATTAAAAAAAAATCAAATTGTGGCCGACATAAAGAAAAGTGAGTTCGCGCCTGACTTATTGCGACAGTGTTTTGCTCTACTTGAGACAGTATGTGGAGAACTAAGGATGATTTTCTTGGGAAAACTTCAAAAATTCAAGAAGATATCAACACTGTGTTGAGGGGTAGTCATTATTCCTTTGCAGCATTCAGCTTGTAGTCGATTTGTAGTTCCGGTGTTTGAAAATCATATTTCAGCTAAATATCCATCGTATTTCATTTTTAGAGGTTAAGGGTTTTGAGAATTTCATGTCCAGATTTTGTTGTGTGGAATCACCATAAGATCACAATGGAGGAACAGATTCTTGTGACTGTAATTATGTGATCGATAACTGTATTGGTCATGTGGCACAGTTGTGCTATAACAAATATAGGATGCAATCATGTGTGACCCAAGTTTAATGTGGCTATGTTGTGATAGAAATGGAGGCACTCATATAATGTAGTTAATTCAGGTTGTATAATGTAGGTGTCAATAATCATCATTGGGTGCATTCAGGTTGTCTCAAGTTTAATAGGATAGGATGTAATTATAGCATGATTGAAGAGTGATTACCTCTTGCTGCAATAAAGAGCCTATAACTCTGGTTGATATGCAGAGTGGTTGTGTTATATCAATTATATAGTGCATTCAAGCACAACCCATGTTTAATGGGCTATTCTAGAGAGTGATCAAGATTTTCTAAACCTTATGAATGTTACTTGACATATATTTGCATAATCTCAAATTCCTTCAGAGGCTTTTGAAGTATCAATGTATCCTACATAGGGTTTAGAATGATTTATTTTAATTAAAAAAATAAATAAATGATGTATTTCCCTGTAATTAGATAATGTGGAGATCTCCTAAATCTGCCCCAGCACACTATCCTCTTTGGCACTGTATTCATTACTCCAGCTACTAGGTTTTTGTATGTGACATCTTTAATATCTTCATGACCGTGGCTTTTAAATAGATCTCAGTCTTTGCTTTAATCCTTTTCATGGTAACCCTTGAGTTCCATAATCCACCTTCAATCTCTTCTAAGAATGCTTTCTTAAGCTAGACTGCATAGTATGCATATAAAGCAAGTCCTTCATACCTGCCATTGTTCCAAACCACCACTCACTGCCTTGCTGAAAATGTTTCCTCCATAAGCACAATAGCATGTTTTAAAATTATGGTTGCTAGTGATTGACAATTAAGCTCACCACTTTCATCATGGAGATACAATGAAATTTTTGTCTTCAAACTCAAGGCATTATGGAAGATAACATTGTGAATTGTTTGTTGTGTACGATTCAATTTTCTTGCACATTTACTGCTTTGCTAACTTCCTTTAAGACTGGGTATCGCACCCTCAGCTGCAATCTCAAACAGCTCACTCACTATCACTTGAAGATTCCTTTCATGAGCATCCTTCTATAAAATCAAACTATGCCCTATAGACTACCTAGTTACTACAGGGGACTCATTGTTTCATGGTATTGTAGTTCTTAAGATCCTTCAACCTTATTGACACTACTTCAATACCCACAAGGTATTATTCACTATTTTACATCTTGTGAGTCTCAAAACACTACTCAAACATGCAATCCACTACCTCCATTATACACATTAATGGCTAAGAAGAAACATTGAAATGGCGATTACCATCAAGTACTCATTTGACAAATATCTCGACAGATTTTCTTTGTCTAACACTACCAAAAGCATTTGAAAAACCCTTAAGGTCGGCAAGGGGGTAAGGAAACTCACTGTTAAAATATCCATTTTACTATGCAAGGTTTGAGCTTTATTATCTTGTCAATGCTCAGCCTCTTTTTGACTGTCACATATCAAGTGACTCATTCTTCTTACCATAGATTGCATTTACAAATGTCAAGAAGCCACATAGTGTGCTTGGTTATTGGCTAAAAATCTTTAGATTGATTTTGCTATTACCTACATTGTCTCAATCTTTTGGCATTGGGTAAACCTCACTAATCCGGCTTATAGTTATTGTTTATGTTTCTATGGAGGCCTAGGGTTTGTACCGTAATCATGCTCTTACCAATGCTTCTGTTGTTTTTTATTAGGGCTCTCTCAATGCTGAGGGCCCTAGGGATAAACTCGTCATAAGAAGTGACACATTGCATCTTTAACTAAAAGGATAAATCGGTACTGACATTAGCAATGATGATTCCAACTTGTTGCTCCTTAGGAATGGGTCACTTACTCTTACTAGCTCACTACCTCCATTGTTGTAGGAATTTTGTGATCAAGTTCAATATTCTAATTTTAGGAGTCTTAACGGTTGGAAATCATAGTAAAATCAGAATTTAATAAGTTTTGGAATTAGCATTTTAAAGTGTTTTTTGGGGTCATTAACTTCAAACTATCTTCTCTTTTGCAGGGGTGGTTGCATGCCAAATTTTTTTGGTGTAAAATATCGGAATTATTAGATTATGTTACTTGTCTATGAATAAAAATTATTGGAGTGTGAGTTTGATATTTTTTGAAGATCTAAATAGTCAAGCTTGGTAAAGAAAAATCATGTCAGATACTATTAGTCCAGAACAAAATGAAGAGACACTTGATAGATTGTGGGCTAGATTGAAAAGAAAGGGTGATGGGAAATGTTATTGTCCTTGCAATAATTGCAAGGGCTTAAAGACAAGATGACTTTTAATCACAACAGCTGAGAAACATTGTAGGCAGCATGGTCACGTTGAAGGGGGGCATGATTATCGTCCATTGGTAAGTTGTTCATTATATGTGTTTATATTGATTGAATTTGTAAATTTTTATATTGTTTTAACATTTTATATATATATATATATATATATATATAATCACTTGATCATGATCATGGTTTATTTGTGTCTATCATTATGGTGCAGGAGCACCAAGCTTGAATTTTACAAAGAAAGTCAAATGTTAAGTTTTAGGTGGTTTTGTGTCATTTTATGTTTAATAAGGTTGATTTAAACTATTTAAATGTATTCAAGTTGGTTTGGGGTCATTTGAGTCAAAAAAATATAAAAAATACAAAATGTGTAAAAGTTGTCAAGGCAAAAATGCTAAAAAGTGCAAATTAGAGAGTTTAAAGGTTATTTAGTGAAAATGAAGTTCAAAAGTTAGTTATTCTCGGTTGGGAAGGTTCAATATGTCTTTAAAAACATTTATCCACATTTGTAATGAAGGTTGGAGGCATCTGGAGAGAAATTTCAATAAAAGAACAATTGTGTTTTCTAGATTTTGCATATTTTTCATTGTTTTCAGGCCTGGTACAGAATTGTACGGAATTCCTTTTGAAAATTTATTATATGGGTGAATAGATAAATGAATTATCTTTCCAATGCTTCTAGTTTGAGTGAAAAATATTGAGTTTTGCACATTTTACAAACGTTTTACTAAAACTGCCTGTGTATCTTTTATATAAGGTTTTTGAGGGCACCTAAAATGTGAAAAAGGTCCATTCCAGCTTCTGTAGTTGATGTATCTTAGTGTAATGGACCAAAATATGTATTCTTAGGTGTGTAGGGTTCTAATTTATGCAGGTGTGTTCATTTGAGTGTCAAGGTGTGATGCCCTAGGTGGAAAAGTGTGAATTTCCATTGCAAGATGATGGCTCAAAGAAAGAATATGATGGTGCAGCATTGGTAGAGGATGTGGGTGAGTTTCTGGGGAGTTTTTAAGTGTATTGGAAGGTATTTGAACAGTTGGTAAGAGTTTTAGAAGCCTGTAGTATACCTTTTCAATAAACCCCTAAGAAACGTGCTGAAAAATGAGGGTTTTTGTGGGTGTCTTGTTGCAAGGTGATTCTCAATATGAAAGTTGTGGATTTGGGGGTTTTGATATATGGGAACTACTTCCCAAATGATTTTTTTGGTTTTTGGTAGGTTTTGAAGGAACTTCCTTTGGAAAAGTGGCCTAATTAGGCCTAGAAACAATGTAGAAAATGGTTGGATCAGCAGGTTGTTACAAAACAACAATATCTTATTTTCAGACATGTGATGGAATGTACAAATGAGTGTCTGGAAAGTATAATAGTTTGTGGGTTTGATCAGCCGTTTGTGAGTTGAGGTTCAAAAACCTAGTTTGGAGGGTTACTAGCCATGAAGGCTTGAAGAATGAAAAATTGATGAGATTGAGTGATAAGGATTTGAAGGTGATTTAGTTGTGCTTATTTTGTGTTGGTAAGGAGATTCTAACCCTTGTCTGCATCATTTGGTATCAGAGCTATAGGGAGTAGGTCTTTTGATTGGAAATTTGATGATTGCACAAGGAAGAGTTGGAAGGTGAAAAGACAAGTTGCAACCAAAAGACAACATGGAAAAGGAGATCAGTGAAGCAACATAAAGGAATACAATTTTCAAGACCACTTGCAAGTGTCAAGGGAAGGTATGTACTGTGATGGTTGATTCAGGTAGTTTAGATAATTTGGTATCTCAAGAAATGGTTGACAAGTTGCAATTAGAAAGGATACCTCATGAATCACCTTATTTTGTTTCTTGGGTGAATGGTGAGAATGCTTTGTTGGTCAAAGAACAAACTTGGGTTGAATTTCATATAGGTGCATATAGAGATAAATTTTTGTGTGACATTGTGCCAATGAAATTTTTCCATCTATTGTTTGGAATGCCATGGATGTATGAATGATTTGCTTTGTATGATGGAAGGAATAATAGTTACAAGATTAAGAAGGATGGGGTTTCTTTCACCTTGTTCCCATTGGTGTAATCAGATCAGGGACAAAGTAAGCATGCAAGAATACTAATGCAGGGCAGAAGAGAGTCTATGAGGCATGAGGAAAACAAAAATAACGAAGGTGCAGCTATTCACATAGAGGAAAGCATGGAGACAACAAAAGTAGACAAAAGGGCAACAATAGCAAGGAAAAAGAATGAAGAGTTGGTGATGAGAGGAAAGGAATTACCTATGAAGGATCAAGAAAAGTTTAGAAAGCAAGAAGAAGACAACAAATGGACTTATTTTAGTCAAGTAAAGGCAAAAGGAAGGGTAGGACAGTCACATACTGTCATAACAGAGGTATGCAGATCAGGTATGAAGGATTGTGAAATGAAGAATCTTAGGGTAGAGACCCTAGTAAAAGGAAAAGACAAGATCAGGGCAGTTAAGAAAGAGAAGAGTCAAGAAGGACCTAGTGAGTTCATGATGAAAGAAGTGCACTGTCCAATGAAAGGACAAAGAGATAGAGAGCAGCAACAGTTTAATAGCAAAGAATATATAAGACCACATGATGAGAAGGTCTTAGAAGAAAGGAAAAGGACTGCAGATGTAAAGGAGGGTGAATGGAATAAGCAAGATGAAGAGATCATAGTAGGGGCAGTTTTGTGTCCCTTGAAGGTAAATGAAGGCAAGGGGCAGTCAAGTACTGCAAAGACAGAGGTTTGTATGACTGAAAATACAGTGATAGCAAAGGTAGAAAGTCTGAGAATAAAAGGTGAAAAGAGCAAAAGGAAATGGAAAATGAAAGAGCATAAGATAGATGAGGTAGAAGAGTAGCAATGTGAGAGTATGGAAATTAAAAAGGATGGTAGACAGTCAGGTTGTGTTCCTAAACTTGATAGGATAGAGTATCAAAAGAAAAGTGTGGACAGTCAAGAAAATGAAGTGCAAGGTGAGAAGCAAGACAAGAAGATAAAAAGTACAGTGAGCCAAGGAAAATGGAAAAAGTTAGTGAAAGGAATTGTGAAGGTTGATAAAAGGATGAAGATTGCAGTCACCCCAAGAGGTGAAGAGTTAAAGGTAATGAGTTTGGAAAAGGTCTCAATGATGGAGGGGACCCAAGATGTGAAGTTGTCAATGATAGGCCAAGTGAAGGCTAAGAAAGAAAGGATGGTGAAGTCTCCAAATGAGATGGAGAAGAGATCAAGTGATGTGGTTAGGACATTGGATTGTCCTTGGTTGATGGAATTGATAATGGAGAAGTTGTATGCTGCTATGGGAATGGTTCTAAGCATAGTGAACCTGAGAATGATTGAGAGAAGAAGAGTTAAGAGACAAGAAATGAAGGGAGTCATTTTATACTTCCTTATTTTGATGATTATGTTGCTGAGAATCAAGCCATGGGTTAAGATGAAAGAGAATAGACAGAGCATGGATTATTTTGCAAAGAATGAAGCTGAAGAACAAGGTAAGAGCAGATGGATGATGCTGGTAAGTACAAATCAGAACATGGAGGTGTAGATCCAAATTGAAAAGGCAAGAGGAGGACTACTTTGCATGGACAAATCCAAGCCAAAGGTGAAGATGAAGATCAATGGAGAAATTGCAAGAACAAGGAGGAGCATCAAATATTTGGAGATCAAAATATTATTGCAGGTCAAAGAGTTGAAGACTTCCAAGGGACTTGGAAAGATTTCATGGCCGGGTGTATGGTGCAGGAGCACCAAGCTTGAATTTTAAAAAGAAAGTCAAATGTTAGGTTTTAGGTGGTTTTGTGTCATTTTATGTTTAATAAGGTTGATTTAAACTATTGAAATGTATTCAAGTTGGTTTGGGGTCATTTGAGTCAAAAAAATATAAAAAATACAAAATGTGTAAAAGTTGTCAAGGCAAAAATGCTGAAAAGTGCAAATTAGAGAGTTTAAAGGTTATTTAGTGAAAATGAAGTTCAAAAGTCAGTTATTCTCAGTTGGAAAGGTTCAATATGTCTTTAAAAACATTTATCCACGTTTGTAATGAAGGTTGGAGGCATCTGGAGAGAAATTTCAATAAAAGAACAATTGTGTTTTCCAGATTTTGCATATTTTTCACTATTTTCAGGCCTGGTACGGAATTGTACGGAATTCCTTTTGAAAATTTCTTATATGGGTGAATAGATAAATTAATTAGCTTTCCAATGCTTCTGGTTTGAGTGAAAAATATTGAGTTTTGCACATTTTACAAACGTTTTACTAAAACTGCCTGTGTATCTTTTGTATAAGGTTTTTGAGGGCACCTAAAATGTGAAAAAGGTCCATTCCACCTTCTGTAGTTGATGTATCTCAGTGGAATGGACCAAAATATGTATTCTTAGGTGTGTAGGGTTCTAATTTATGCAGGTGTGTTCATTTGAGTGTCAAGGTGTGATGCCCTAGGTGGAAAAGTGTGAATTTCCATTGCAAGATGATGGCTCAAAGAAAGAATATGATGGTGCAGCATTGGTAGAGGATGTGGGTGAGTTTCTGGGGAATTTTTAAGTGTATTGGAAGGTGTTTGAACAGTTGGTAAGAGTTTTAGAATCCTGTAGTATACCTTTTCAATAAACCCCTAAGAAACGTGCTAAAAAATGAGGGTTTTTGTGGGTGTCTTGTTGCAAGGTGATTCTCAATATGAAAGTTGTGGATTTGGGGGTTTTGATATATGGGAACTACTTCCCAAATGAGTTTTTGGGTTTTTGGTAGGTTTTGAAGGCACTTCCTTTGGAAAAGTGGCCTAATTAGGCCTAGAAACAGTGTAGAAAAAGGTTGGATCAGCAGGTTGTTACAAAACAACAATATCTTATTTTTAGATATGTGATGGAATGTAAAAATGAGTGTCTAGAAAGTATAATAGTTTGTGGGTTTGATCAGTCGTTTGTGAGTTGAGGTTGAAAAACCTAGTTTGGAGGGTTACTAGCCATGAAGGCTTGAAGAATGAAAAATTGATGAGATTGAGTGATAAGGATTTGAAGGTGATTTAGTTGTGCTTATTTTGTGTTGGTAAGGAGATTCTAACCCTTGTCTGCATCACATTATTATGAAGTTGGGGCACCCTAGGGCAGATGATATGGATTATCACAGCCCGAAGAATGTGGTTTTGCAAGTGGATGAACATGGAGCTGTGAATATCGAAAATGAAGTTAATGATCCTATGGAAGAAGATGATCATGCGCCAGAAAACACAGTTGAAGATGATGGTACAAATACATGGATCCATGCCACATTTAGTGGTAGAGCTGATCATGATGATCAAGATGACTTTGATGATGTTCATTATTTACCTGTACTTGAGAAGGCATACGAGCCCCTTTATGAAGGCTCTGAAACAACTCTTCTCTCTGTTGTATTGTTGCTATTGAACTTTAAGGTTATGAATGCTTTATCAAACATAGCAATCTCACGGATGTTAAGGTATGTCATAAATGTCATCTTTTTTCATCTATTTTAATTGTCATTAGTTCATCACTAGTAAATAAAGGATGAAATATGTACCATTAATATTTTATATGAACAAATTATTTTTTGTTGTAGATTGATTGGTGAATTTTTGTTACCACCATCAAATATTTTACCTCGGCTCATACCGAGATTTATGTGCCATTATGAAAGATATCGGAATGGAGTATCAAGCAATAGATGCATGTCCCAATGATCGTATTATATATCATAAACAACAGGAATTTGCAATAGAATGCCCAGAATGTCATATCAGTAGATATCAAATAGATCAAGTAACAAAAAAGGTGCCTTGCAAGGTTCTTCGTTATATTCCCATTATTCCACGTATGCAACGATTATTGAGGTGTGAAAGCTTAGTGCAATTGATGGATTACCATGCATGGAATAGAAGTGGAGATGACATTCTTTGAATGCCTACAGATGGTTCTGCATTTAGGGACATGGAGGAAAATGGCCACACTTTAAAGAAGAACCTCAATCTCAGGCTTCATTGGGAGCTGACGGTGTCAATCCATTTGGAGAGCTAAGATCGATGCATTCTGTATTTATTTACACACAACATTCCTCCATGGATGTCAATGATTGTTCCAGGTATTTTTTTACATCAATTTTCTTTAACGTAGTAGCATCTCATTTGTGTTATTTGTTGCATAATGACTTATATTTTTTTCATTCAATAGTCATGTACATTAATTTATATATATTGCAGTAAAATGGTTATAATAATTATGTAATGTTTATGTTCATCCAACTAGGTAAGTACCAGGTGAAAGATATGAATGTATATATCGAGCCTCTTATCGATGAGTTACTAAAGCTATGGAATGGCGTCACTATGTATGACATCTCTAGACCAATAGCACAAAGACAATTTCAATTCTATGCAATGCTTGTATGGATAATTCATGATGCCCCTGTGGCTAACACATTTTTGTATGTTATAACGTTTGACTGCACTTTAACAACATTTAATTTGATGAAGTAGATATCATGAATATTTTTAAAATAATCTATTCATTATATATAATTATAAAAATTGACATATTTAATCCAATTATATATCATCTTACAGGTCTTCAAACAAAGGGAAAATTTGCATGTCCAATTTGTGGTCCAAAGATGAAATCTTGTTATCTCAACAAGTTTAGGAAAGGTGTGCTTGATTAGCATAGGCACTTCCTCCATAGAAATCATAAGTATCTAACCACTCAAAAACATCTTTCAATGGGAAAGAGGACTACATCAAAACCACTTAAGAATGTCACCACCTATGGAAGTTGAATATAATAGAATCGATCACAAGGTTATACATTGGATCAAATTGTTTATCTATCATATGATATGTTTTAAATTTATATTTTATATTGTGTTGTGTTTTACCATGTTGTAATTGACAATGATTGTCTAATTTGTTTAATCCTATATGCTTCATGAAGGTCGCCAAGGCATTAATGGTCGGCTTACATAGGGACTAAAAAGTTATCCCAGACAATTTAGTAGGTTGCCCTACTATGAGCAGCTACAAATTGTGCATTTTTTTGATACAATGCATATCGGAAAGAATATAACAGAAACGTTATGGAAAATATTGGATGGAAGGCATGACAAAGAAAAAATTGTAAAAATTTGTAGTGACATTCAGGAAGCCAATCATGCAATGAAAAATGTCATTGAATTGAATAGTGATGTAGACCAAATTAATATAAGTGCCCTTCCTTGGTTATTAACAGAGCAGCAAAGCAATATTATAAAAGAAGTCATACAAAAATTCAATTTCCCACAGGATTTGCTGCGAACATAAACAATATAATAACAAAGAAAGGTGAATTTGGGTCAGGGATGAAAAACACACATTGATCAAGTAATAACTCTATTAAAGTAATTATTCGTATATTATATACACTTGTATAATTTATTACACTTTTAGTGTATTAGGTTGCATTACTTTTGAAAAAATAATGAAAACATCATTTTATAATTGTTGCAGTACATTCTACCTCTATCTCTCCCAGACAATTTTGACAACAATGTGAAGCAAGTTATATATGATCTTGGAAAATACATGAGGTAAGTAGCGAGATTTGTTCAATTTGTTGTATACATCTTATAATTGCCATTTGTTTTACTTGTTATGTAATATATTGTATATTTTTGTTAAATATCGTTAATATATTTGTGCCTTGAATCATTTGTAGATGGCTATCATCTAAAGAAATCCATAAAGAAGATATAAATTATTGGAAGAGAAAAATTCCTTGTCTAATGTGTGAAATGTAAAAGTGTCTACCTTCAACATTTTTCAATGCACAAGAACACTACCTCATACACCAAGTTGAGGAGATTGAATTGTGTGGACCTATACACACAAGGTCAATGTGGATGGTTGAGAGGCACTTGAAATTTTTGAAGGCTTTGGCTAGACAAAGAGCACATCCTGAGGGTTCTATGGTGGAGGGATATATGGTATACCATGCCATGGTCTACATTAGTGAATATCTTCCTAAGTTTGCAGCAAAGATCCATTTAGATCGCATTTGGGATCCCAACCCATTAACAAATTCGAAGGGGAGTACTTGTTAGGGAAAGGTAGATT
>VDFB02204528.1:0-12341 GCA_007258455.2 Sequoia sempervirens | reverse complement strand
ATGGGTGATTAATATATTTATACGTACTTGTTTATCTCTTAAACCATATGCTAAATCAATTTTCCTTGGTGTAACATTGGAATCTCCATTATGATGACCATATTTAACCAATGAAGCCACACCTTCCCATGTTAATGTGCAACCAGATTGTCGACGTTGTTCAATCCATGTCGTCATCCAATGAAGATTGTTTGCAACGTACAAATGTAGTGCATCCCACTCTCGACCAACTATATGAAAAAAATTGAAATTCACAAATGACGTATAATTAGTTAATTTCCACAATATACGGCTTATTTTCTGGAGTAATACAATACCAGTACTTTTCTATTAGTGTGTGGAATATTCTTTCATTTGGACTAGTTCTTTGTTGTTTCTTTTCAAGCAATTGAAGGCAATGTAAAATATATTCTAATTAATCTCCATGACCATCTTATAATTACCTCTCACTTTCCTCAATCTACCTTTCCCCATCAGGTACTCCCCTTCGAATTTTTTAATGGAGTTGGGATCCCAAATACGATCTACATGGATTTTTGTTGCGAACTTAGGAAGATATTTAGTAATGTACACCATGGTCTAGTATACCATATATCCCTCCACCATAAAACCCTCAAGATGTGCTCTTTGTCTAACCAAATCCTTCAAAAATTTCAAGTGCCTCTCAACCATCCACATTGACCTTGTGTACAAGTCCACACAATTCAATCTCCTCAACTTGGTGTATGAGGTAGTGTTCTTGTGCATTGAAAAATGTCGAAGGTAAACACTTTTTCATTTCACACATTAGACAAGGAATTTTTCTCCTCCAATAATTTATATCATCTTTATGGATTTATTTTGATGACAACCATCTATAAGTGATTCAAGGCACAAATATATTAACGAGATTTAACAAAAATATACAATATATTACATAACAAGTAAAACAAATGGAAAATATAAGATCTATACAACGAATTGAATAAATATCGCTACTTACCTCATGTATTTTCCAAGATCATATATAAATTGCTTGACATTGTTGTCAAAGTTGTCTGGGAGAGATAGAGGTAGAATGTACTACAACAATTATAAAATGATTTTTTCATTATTTTTCCAAAACTAGTAAACATACTACACTGAAAAGTACATGCAGTATAAAAATATATATAAAATATACCAGAATAATTACCTTAAAGAAGGTATGCCAAACATGTGTTTTCATCCCTAACCCAAATTCACCTTTCTTTGTTAAGATATTGTTTATGTTCGCAAAGAAACTCTGGAAATTAAATTTTCTCGTGATGACTTCCTTTTATAGCATTGATTTGCTGCTCTATTAATAAACAAAGGAATGGCGCTATATTAATTTTATTCCATCACTATTTAATTGAATGACATTTTCATTGCATTATTGGATTCTTGAATGTCACTACAAATTTTGACAATTTTTTCTTTGTCATGCCCTCCATCCAATATTTTCCATAGTGTTTCTGTTATATTCTTTCTAATATGCATTGTATCAAACAAATGCACAATTTGTAGCTGCTCATAGTAGGGCAACCTACTAAATTGTCTGGGATAACTTTTCAGTCCCTATGGAATTTGGTCATTAATGCCTTGACGACCTTCGTGAAGCATATAAGTTAAACAAATTAACAACGACAATCATTGTCAATTACAGCATGAGTAAACAAAACACAATATAAAAATATAAATTCCAAACATATCATATATGATAGATAAACAATTTGATCCTGATATATAACCTTGACGCATTAATTCTATTATATCTAACCTATAGGTGAGGTGTCATTCTTCGCTACTTTGATGTAGTCTCTTCCCATTGAAAAGATGCTTTTAGTAGTTCGGATAATTTAAGGATTTATGGAGGAAGTGCCTATACTCATCAAACACCTACTTTCCTAAACTTGTTGAACGACGCAGATTTCATCTTTGGACCACAAACCTGGACATGCAAATTTTCCCTTTGTTTGAAGAAGACCCTAAGATCATATATAATTGATTAAATATGTCAATTTTTATAAATTATATATAATGAATAGATTATTTTAAAACATATACGATATCTACTTCATCAAATTAAATATTGTTAAAGTGTAGTCAAACGCTATAACATACCACAAAAATGTGTTAGCCCTGGGGCATCATGAATTGTCCATACAAGCATTGCATAGAATTGAAATTGTCTTTGTCCTATTGGTCTAGAGACATCATACATAGTGACGTCATTCCATAACTTTAGTAACTTGTCAATAAGAGGCTCGATATATACATTCATATCTTTAACTTGGTACTTACCTAGTTGAATGAACATAAACATTACATAATTATTATAACCATTTTACTGCAATATATATAAATTAATGTACATGACTATTGAATGAAAAAAATATAAGTCATTATGCAACAAATAAGACAAATGAGATGCTACCACGTTAAAGAAATTTGATGTAAACAAATACCTGGAACAATCATTGCCAACATTATCTGCGCCCTCTTTATTGACATCCATGGAGGAATGTTATTGTTGATAACAAAAACAGGCCACACTGAGTAAATAGATCTCAACTCTCCAAATGGATTGACACTGTTTGCTACCAATGAAAGCCTGAGATTACGAGGTTCTTCTTTAAAGTGTGGCCATTTTCCTCCATGTCCCTAAATGCAGAACCATCCACAGGAATTCGAAGAATGTCATCTCCACTTCTATTCCGTGCATGGTAATCCATAATTTGTGCTAAGCTTTCGTTAGACCTAAACAATAAATTGCATAAGTGTGGGAATAATGGGAATATAATGAAGAACCTTGTGAGGCACCTTTTAATAGTTGATCCGCTTGATATCTATTGATATGACATTATGGGCATTCTATTGCAAATTCATGTTGTTTATGATATATAACATGATCATTGGGACATGTATCTATTGCTTGATACTTCATTCCAATATCTTTCATAATGATAGATAAATCTTAGTATGAGCGAGGTAAAATATTAGATGGTGGTAACAAAAATTCACCTATTAATCTACAACAAAATAATTTGTTAATATAAAGAATATTAATGGTACATATTTCATCATTTATTTATTACTAGTGATGAACTAACAACAACAAAAATAGATGAAAAAATATGATATATATTGTTGAAAAATGAGTTTTAGCTTAATACTCAGAAACTCTTTAATATTGCTGATATAAAGTGTAAGTTTCTTTTCTTTGTTATATATATTCTTTGTGGGTGATTATCTTTACTAATTCATTGTACCGTTGTAGTAGAATGAAGAGAGAAGCCGATATAGAAGAACTAGATAGATATTAAAAGACTACACAAGATGTAACATAGAGAAACCTCGAAAAATCCACCAAGAATTATTCTATTTATTCAACTTCCTAATTACAATAGCTCAAATTCTTGCTTGAGAATGCTTCTTCTATCTTTACCAATCTTCTTCACACCTACAAATAACAATTATCAAAACTCTCTTCAACTTGAATGATATATAGAGACAATATGCAACCTTGTAATCTCCAAATGGTGATAATTACAATGCACAAGCTCAAGCCTTAGAAAAGGTATGCCATATTGCTTCAAGTTGAGTTCTACCGTGAAGACCAAAGCTTAGAACATGTGATTTACCCATTTGGGCGTCCCAAACTAAAGCTACAACTCATCCTTCACTTCGGTGATAATTACAAAGCTCTTCCTCAAAGATGGCGCCCAAAAGAGGGTCCCACTTAACAAAGCCTTCAAAAATATCTTATCATGCATTGGAGTTAATTCTAATAAAGCATCTTGGGCACCCAAGTTGGCTCCAAGTGATTTCTAGTTAACTGAAACATTTACTCAACACCATTCATGCAAGAATGGTCATCCCTTGTTAATTGGAGGTAGTCCCTATTATTTGTCATACAACTCAATGTTATTAGCCATGCATTCCAAGTTAATTGAAGTTAACTAACATACAACTGAAACTAACTGAAGACAACTGAACCATAACTAAACTGAATTGAACTGAATTGAGCTGAACTAAACTGATTCTGAACTGAATTAAATTGAACTGAACTGAACTGATTTGAACTAAATTGAACTGAACTTCAAGCATGCAAACATCAAATCCTAACTCCTAGAATCTTTACATGCATTCAGAAGTGTTATCTCTAACTCTGAATAGTTAATTGAACTCAAGGTGAGTGTTACCTTACCATGTGTGCACCTACATGTTCCTATTATTTAGAATAACTACAAAATGTCAATCCCATGATTTATTTCATCAACATTAATCTCATCCTAATCTTAGTGTTGTTGAACACATTCCAAGAACTTAGAGATACATGAAATAAATTAATGTTTAGGATTTCCATACCAACACATCCTATTTCCAGCATTCTCCCAATTTGACATTATACATTGCACTATTCTTAAACAACAAGGAATACAAAACAAGTACAAGACTCAAAGCCAATGGCCTTCTTGCACCAACTAATCAAACCATGCTAACTTCAAATGCAACCTGCATAATCATGAAGCTTCCAAGAAAATGATTAAAACCAAGAGAACTTATTTGTATGGTTTCATAAGATAATCAGTAACATTAATTAAAGTGTTAACTTTCTCAATTAATACCTTCCCATTATCAACCAAACCAATACCTTTCCCAAGCCTCTATATCCAAACCACCTCTTTAGAGGCATGCTAAGCCACCGAGTGTGTTGAATTCACATTCAACCAAGGTGTAGGCTCCTTGGTCTTTTTTGTTGAAAAACTTTTCTTACAAGTAACCATTCCAGCAAATGTCTCTTACCACAAGAGAACTCCAGCCTCACCTATTTCTCCAAGTATCCATGAGGACCTATAACAAACCAATCCATTCCAAACTCCAAATGCAAAACAACACTTTCATGAAGTAATCAAAAAAATGATTAATGTACCCAATACTTAAGAGAAACACACAAGATCAATGTCAAAGCTCCAATCATGCATCAAGAACATAAACATGACATCCATGATCTAACCATCTCCTCTTAGGAGATCACATGCATCATAACATACTTATACATCCTAGTCTCAAGAGAACCATATAATATGCCAAAACTCTAATCTAGAATTAGGAGTTAAACCATGACATAATAGCAACCACTCTAAACCAAGAACAAACCATATCCCCAATCACATGAAGATAACCTTACCAATGATGCATCCAAGTCACTACCAACAACTCCCACTGAACCATGGTACCGAGTTACACATGGAATCATGACTATCATCCTCTCCATGAAGATTACTCTGAAACATGAAGCAAAGAGTTATCACAAACAATATTAGCTGAAATAACCAATGCATCATTACTATTATCCAAGGACTCCTCTGTAGAAGAATCAAAACTCTCTTTCTTGTTCTTACAATCCTTCTTCACATGTCTTGGTTTCCCACAGTTCCAACACTTTACCTTACTTTGTCCTTTTGACTTACCCTTCCCTTCCTTGTTTCCCTTAGGCTCCTTTTTCTTAGACCTACCTTTTACAAACAAGGCATCTTGGATTTCCTCCTTAGACTTCCTCCTCATCTCCTCTGACAGGAGAGTAGGAATAATGTTGTCCATCTTTGGATCTGCACCATTTCCACTAATTGCAACAATTAGATTTTCCCAAGAATTTGGTAATGAACAAAGTAATAAAATGCACTTATCCTCATCCTCAAGCTTTACATCTACAGATGCTAACTGACCGGAGTAGAATTAAATTGAAAGCATTTAAATGTTGTGCAACAAATTCATCATCTTTCATTTTCTATAATGAATACAACTATCTTTCAAATACAACTTATTGGTGACTCTCTTAGTTTGATAAATATCCCCTATTCTTTCCCATAATTTATATGCACTGGTTTCCATTGAAACATTTAAAAGAACAACATCAACAAGACATAACCTTATTGTTCCTCTTGCCTTCTTATCTAACTTAGCCCAATCTTCATCTGAAATAGTTGTAGGTGTCTTTGTCTCATTATTAACCGCTAACCACTTATCTCTTTCTTCAAGAAGATCTTCCATTTTTAATTTCCACATTTCATAGTTAGAACCATTGAACCTTTCAATCTCTAACCTTGAATTCATTGTAACAAAACTTAATTCCAAAATCAGCAAATAACAAAAAATAATAAGAGCTCCCACTATTAAAAACCTCCAATATTTTAAGAGAAAGGCCCTAATACTCTACCTGCACTTTGAAGCCTCGACATACCAAATAATATTGAAAAAATGAGGTGTTTTCTAGCTTAATACTCTGTAAAACTTTAATATTGCTGATCTAAGTAAGTCTTTTATTTGTTACATATATTATTTGTGGGTGATTGTCTTGATTAATCCATTTTATTGTTGTAGAATGTAGAGAGAAGTTGATAGAAGAACTAGACAGGATATTAGAAAGATTACACAAGATGTATCGTGGAGAAACCCTTTTGGGGAAAAACTCCACCAAGAATTATTCTATTATTCAATCTATGAATTACAATAGCTCTAATTCTTGCTTGAGAATGCTTCTTTTGTCTTTACCAATCTTCTGCACACCTGCAATAACAATTATGACAACTCTATTCAACTTGAATGAGATATAGAGACAATATGCAACCCTTTGTAACCCCTAAATGGTGATAATTACAATGCACAAGCTCAACTTTTAGAAAAGGTACGCCATATTGCTTCAAGTTGAGTTCCACCATGAAGACCAAAGCTTATAACATGTGCTTTACCCATTTGGGCATCCCAAACTAAAGCTACAACTCATCCTTCACTTCGGTGATAATTACAAAGCTCTTCCTCAAAGATGGTGCCCAAAAGAGGGTCCCACTTAACAGATCCTTCAAAAATATCTTATCATGCATTGGAGTTAATTCCAAGAAAGCATTTTGGGCACCCAAGTTGGCTCCAAGTGATTTCTAGTTAATTGAAACATTTACTCAACACTATTCATGCAAGAATGGTCATCCCTTGTTAACTGGAGGTAGTCCTTGTTATCTCATTATACAACTCAATACATAGCCATGCATTCCAAGTTAACCTGCTAACTAACATACAACTAAAACTCAATCAAGACAAATTGAACCATAACTAAAACTAAACTAAACTAAACTAAACTGATTCTCAACTAAACTAAACCGACCGAACTTAAATCAATTGAACTCAAGCATGCAAACATCAAACCCTAACTCCTAGGATCTTTACATGCATTCAGAAGTGCTATCTCTTACTCTGAACAGTTAACTAAACTCAAAGTCAGTGTCACCTTACCATGTGTGCACCCACATGTTCCTATTATTTAGAAATAACTAAAAATGTCAATTTCATGATTTATTTCATCAAATATTAATCTCTATCCTAACTTTAGTGTTGTTGAACACATTCCAAGAACTTAGGAGATACATGAAATAATTAATATTTAGGATTTGCAATTAAATGGCATCCTATTTCCAACATATATGGCATACCTTAACATCCGTGAGATTGCTATGTTGGATAAACCATTCATAACCTCCAAGTTCACCAACAACAATACAAGAGAGAGAAGAGTTGTTTGGGAGCCTTCATAAAGGGGACCGTATGCCTTATCAAGTATAGGTAAATCATGAACATCATCAAAGTCATCTCGATCATCATGATCAGCTACGCCACTAAATGTGTCATGGATCAATTTATTTGTACCATCATCTTCAACTGTGTTTTCTAGCGCATGATCATCTTCTTCCATAGGATCATTAACTTCATCTTCGATATTCACAGCTCCATGTTCCTTCGCTTGCAAAACCACATTATTTGAGCCATGATAATCCATATCATGTGCCCTAGGGCGCCCCACCTTTATAATAATGATCAACATAAATAAACCATGATCATGATCAAGTGATTTTTTATATAAAAAAAAATGTTAAAAGATATAAACATTTACAAATTCAATCAATATAAAGACATAATGAAAAACTTACCAATGGGTGATAATCATGCCCCCTTCAACGTGACCATGTTGCCTACAATCTTTCTCAGATGTGATTAAAAGTCTTCTCGTCTTTAAGCCCTTGCAATTATTGCAAGGACAATAACATTTCCCATCACCCTTTCTTTTCAATCTAGCAAGTGTCTCTTCATTTTTTTATGCACTAATATTATTTGACATGCTTTTTCTTTACCAAGCTTGAATATTTAGATCTTCAAAAAATATCAAACTCACACTCCAATAATTTTTAATCATAGACAGGTAACAAAATCTAATAATTCTGATATTTTGCACCAAAAAAAATTGGCCTATAACCTCCACAAACTATCACAAGCATAGCAAATTCACAAGTATAGAATGAAAACACTATCGCAAGTATAGATAAATTGTCGAACTCAACTTTATTTATTAAAATTTATGCCCGAGATTCATCAAAAAAGTGACATGCTTTTTCTTTACCATTTCCCATCACCCTTTCTTTTCAATCTAGCAAGTGTCTCTTCATTTTGTTATGCACTAATATTATCTGACATGCTTTTTCTTTACCAAGCTTGAATATTTAGATCTTCAAAAAATATCAAACTCACACTCCAATAATTTTTAATCATAGACAGGTAACAAAATCTAATAATTCTGATATTTTGCACCAAAAAAAATTGGCCTATAACCTCCACAAACTATCACAAGCATAGCAAATTCACAAGAATAGAATGAAAACACTATTGCAAGTATAGATAAATTGTCGAACTCAACTTTATTTATTAAAATTTATGCCCGAGATTCATCAAAAAGCTACATGTTTTCTTTACCATTTCCCATCACCCTTTCTTTTCAATCTAGCAAGTGTCTCTTCATTTTGTTATGCACTAATATTATCTGACATGCTTTTTCTTTACCATTTCCCATCACCCTTTCTTTTCAATCTAGCAAGTGTCTCTTCATTTTGTTATGCACTAATATTATCTGACATGCTTTTTCTTTACCAAGCTTGAATATTTAGATCTTCAAAAAATATCAAACTCACACTCCAATAATTTTTAATCATAGACAAGTAACAAAATCTAATAATTCTGATATTTTGCACCAAAAAAATTGGCCTATAACCTCCACAAACTATCACAAGCATAGCAAATTCACAAGTATAGAATGAAAACACTATCGCAAGTATAGATAAATTGTTGAACTCAACTTTATTTATTAAAATTTATGCCTGAGATTCATCAAAAAAGCAACAAAAATCACGAAGCGTCACAATTTCGACAAACATCAAGCATAAATTTTAAAAAAATTTGAAAATTTCACATTAAATACATAGGTACCCAACGATTCATCTAATTATACATATTTCATTGGAAATTTTCATCATATTTTGCAGTCAAATGAGTTAGTGTCTTGATAGCTCTCTTGGCTCTCAGCCCTCTCTTTCGTCCTTGCTCTCTTTGGATTCCTTAAGCCTTGTGCTTGCGAGTATCTTTGCATTTCACACATCCCCTATCTATTGCATCTATATTTTGTGATACAGGTTCTCCTCCTCGAGCGGGGATTACTTTTATCACCTATATTTTGTGATACAATTTTTCCTCCTCGATCAGGGATTTCTTTTATCACTCTTTCATCCATTTCATTTCTATCTATTTATCTTTCTCTATCTATTTGGTTTCCCGTGGAGGTGGGAACACCAAAACGAGGGTTTGACTAAGGCAAACCCCTATACAACCCCAACATTTTCTCTAGATCTTATGTATGTAGGTATTGAAGAAATTCATTTGTTGGAGGCTCCAGTACTTAGGCTTTTGTGAGCTTCTTCTATTTCTCATCCTCTTTAACTTTATCATTTGTACTTTACTTTACTTTAGTTCTATTACATTCTATCATTTTCTCGCATTCTATAAGTTCTTAGCAATCTGATTGTTAGTGATCATTTAGCTATTTTCTATGATATTCTCACTTTCCAGTCCACACAAGACACTACCGTGCCTCTAGGACACCAGCGTACCACGATGTCATTCTTATTATGTGTTGACGTCCTTTTGTCGAGAGCTCATCAATATGTCCAAAAAATATTTGTGATTTACTCTTTCTAATTCTATAACTCTTGCTTTGTTCCTTGAGATAGTTTAGGGCAGTTTTCCCCTTGGGAATCTCTTGAGAATAAAGAGACTCATGAGTAGTGAATCCCCCTTCTCTACAAAAAATACAAGGATGATTATGAGAGAATCTAAAAGGAGAATATTGATAAGGTTGCAGACCTAGCACAGAGGCTAGGGATGACCCTAGAATGCAAGGATCCTACTCTGTAAGTTGTTGCTATAGAAGAAGAAGTTCATAACATTGATACTCAACATGAGCATGTGATAGATGAAGAACATACTCAGGACAATGCCCCTCTAGAATTTGAAGAATTGGAACAAGAAGATGAAGAAGTAGAAAAGAATCTTGAAGGAGAGATAGTCACCAGAGAAGAAGCGACAAAGGATAATTCTCTTCCTTTGGTGCTTGAAGAAAATTTTGAAGATAAACTAGAGACTCCTCCTCCAAACAACTCAAACCAATATGCAAAGGAATAAAATGAGAATAGAGATACTAAAGAAGAAAATGGTGATGCAGAGAAGGAAGATGAGGAAGAAGATAATGAGAAGGAAAGTGAAGATAAGAATGAGGATACCTCCAAAAATGCAAGAATAGAAGAAGAGACACATGTGAACTCCGAAAAAGACAAGGGAAAGGAAGTGAAAGAGAAAGGTGCAGAGACTACAAATACTTTTGGTGAATTCTCTGGCTCCTCTGGAGATTCCTTGAAGAATCTATTAAGTATGCAACTCAAGTTCTATCCTATTGTTTATTCAAAATTTCTAGAACTACCAATGCAATAAGGAAATGTAGATTTGGACAAGATTTCCCCTCTCCACAAGCTACAATGTGGAGATTTATTTCATGCATCTACCCAAAAGGAGATTATTGAGATGCATTAGAAGAGTGGAGAGTTGATGGAGGAAGCAATGAAGGCACTATAAGAGGTCGTACCCAGTGCAAACATAGACACATCACTCTCTAGTATGGAAAATTTAAAGATTTTAATTGATTCTTTTAAGGAATATTCCTTTGGTCTCAGAGGTGAAGTAGAGAAAGAAGTAGAAAATAAAATGAATGATAAAAGGAAGGTAAAAATCATAGAGAAGTGTGCTCTTGCACACAAGAAGTTTATAAATAATTTGAAGGATGCACAGACATGTGTGGATGAGGCTTAGGCTCTTTTTTAATATTGCATGAAGCAGTTCAGTGCCACACAGAGCATCAAAAATGAGATTTAATCCATTGAGTCCCAGATAAATAAATCCTCTAATGCCTATGATCTAGTACTTGATCTAACTAGTAATACAAGGAGTGTAATTGAGAATTTGCATAAGAAGTTATTCCAACTACAAACACAAAGGGAAAATGTCATTTTGTAGTTTGGAGAAATAAGGGACTTGGTGAATGACAAATTTATATCTATACCCAATGCCCTTTTGAGTGAGCTACTAAGGCTACACAAATGAATTTGGTACCTACCACTTGGGAAGAAGGAGAAGAAATATTGATAGAATTTTAAACACAGTGCAAATTACTTGGGCCAGCAACGAAGACCTGGAAGGAAGGAAAACAAGCATGGCAGGCCCATCTATAGAAGTTACAAGATTCAACTTCCTCCAATTGACACATTTCATATTCTTTATGCTTTTTCAGTTTTCAATTTCAAGATCCTTTGTACATATGTGGAATATATAAAATAGTGTCGAGTACATATTTTTTGGTTTTTCTATGGTATATGACTCAGGGGGAGTCAATTCTATCTTTTGGCTTGTGTATATGCATATACTTCTCAGGGGGAGATCTAATATAAGTCAGAACAATTTTTGTAGGCATCCTTTTCCCTTGATGTCAAAGGGGGAGAATTTTTTGGACAATTTTTTGAAGAAATCTTGGCATGTTTCCATCAATGATAAAGGGGGAGATTGTTGGAAAAATTTCATTGATGTTGTTTTCGAAAACATGAGCATATGGGTTAAGCACAAAGGTATATAATGATGTGTTGCAGTGTTGTCATTGATGTAAGCATTGTATCTTGATGTGGGGATCATGGTGTAGATCATTGCAGACCAGTTTAGTTAGTTCTAACAAGTTTTTGAAGTGTTTGTGGAAGACATTTTTTGCAAGATGGTTTGATCCGGTAAAGTTGGTTGTGATGGAAAATTGACTAAGTGTCAACTCTATTAATTATGTGTAATAGAGCATTTAGTTTTTGGGTCTGCACCGGTCTGCAAATAATTTTTTTCACTCTACACTTCTAACATTATTTTATTGGTTG
>VDFB02204526.1:0-17761 GCA_007258455.2 Sequoia sempervirens | reverse complement strand
ACTTTTATATCGATTTTTCTTCTAGCATCAATTGCATTTTCTGAATATCCAACTGCATGGATATGTTTTAAAGTGTGGATATTTAGACCAACACCTCCATCAATTAGAACATGTTTGACCCAGTGTTTATGAATTAAAACATCAATGTGGAGGGCAACATTGTGTGGATGGGTAAGTGATAAATCATTATTTTTAGAAAATGATAGGCAATGAGGTGTGGTCAAGTGTCCCACCATAGCTTGGAATTGAAAAAATTCAAGATTATTTGGTAATGTAATGGCTACTAGAGCTTATTAGAGAATTTCTTTGTGAGCTGGTGAAATTTTTAACAGTTCCAATATTGATATCTGAGCTGGGATTTTCTGCAATTGGTCAACTATGTTGTACTAATTTTAAGGGGTAGTAGCTGCTTTGGATGCAAAAGAGGCAACATGTGTTTTAGAGGTAGCTCCTTTCAATATTACTTTGGCCTGCCCTCTTGTAGTTGTGTTGAATGGTTGATAATCTTGTTTTTTTCTAATTTTAATGAAATTAATATGATTATCAGTTGTAACAACATTTGTGATCAGACTCATTGGTACAATGTCATTAATTTGATTTGATTTGGTGTTGATGTCGGTGCTATTGAGTTGATTTTCTTTTGTAGCAATATCATCATTTTGATTATCGGCCATAACAATGTCTTGTTCATGCTTAATTATGATATCATTAATTGGATTATCAGCTACAATAAGGTCTTTCTTGTCATTGGTTTAATCATAAACTACCTCAATATGAAGAATGGTAGAATCATAGACATAGTTCACATTTTTTCCTTTGGTGTTTGATGAAGAGGATTCCCCTTTTTCATAGTTTGGTAAAGGATTCTTGAATGCTCCATGATCATTATTCGTTTGAGGTCCTTCTACAAATATTTCCTTTCTATCAATCAAATCTTGTACCAAATGTTTCAATTACATGCAGTCATTTGTTTTATTGCCCTTGTTTCTATGAAAGTCACAGTAATGTGCATCATTCCACCATGAAGGTTTAACTCTTGGTTCCTAATCTTGTGCCTCTGGCAATGTTATAACCTTGGCTACAAGAAGTTCCTTTAATGCTGATTTGAGTGATTGTCCCAAAGGTGTAAATATTCTTTGATTTGATGATGTTCGATATGGTGGTGGTTTAGATTTAGTATTGTTTAAATTGTTGTTTTGATGGCTTTGATTGGTATTCTGTTCAACCCGAATGTGTTTAATGGATCAGCTTAGTTTTTTTAGCGTGTGCTTTTAGTTGATTAACATCAAAGTCATGTGGAAGTTTGATACCTTGATTAGCCAACATTAAAAAGTATTTTTCCCCATCTTTTTCAAAAATATTTTCCATGAACTTGTGGAATTTGGGATCTTATTGAGCTGTTTGAATGTCCTCCTTAGTGATTTCATCATTTTTCAAGTTGGTGGAATCTATGGAATGGACTTTCTTCACTTTTAGCCAAGGTAGTTTGAGTTTCAATTTCCTTTTCCTTGAGTTTTTTCTTTTGGGATCTTGTTAAAATGGGCATACAAACTTGTTAAAGTTTCACTAAACTTTGATCTTTGTTGGAGAGTGCCAAGAATAATAACCAAGTCAAATAGAATGACAAATTCTACTGATGAGACTAAGTTAAATCTAATTATAAAGCATTGTTTGTTGATGAAGGATGATAGATCCTAATGATGAAGCTTAGCTTAACAATTAGAGGTTTGTTTGATGATTAGGAACTTTAAGGTGTTAGATCTTAGTTTGGTTTGAAGGATTTCACTTGTAAAGGCCAGTTTCTCCAAGTTTAAAACACTATTGTGACTGAGGAATGATTTTGTTCTAAAAAGGATCCTTAATTTTGGTTTCAAATGTTAGACAGATGGTGAAAATAGTTCTCTGGTTTGATATTAATTGGATCCGCCAAAACAGGGTACAAATGTGCTAAAAGATGGAATGGATGCGCTAAATGATAACATGGATGCACTAGACTATCCCCTAGATGTGCCAATAAATGGACTCAATGCACTAAATAATGGACCAAATGTGCTAGAGAGTGTACTAAATGCGCTAAAAGATTGAATGGATGTGCTAAAAGATGACCTGGATGCGCTAGACTGTCCCCTAGATGCACCAGTAAATGGACTCAATGCATTGAATAATGGACCAAATGTGCTAAAGAGATTTCTAAATGCACTAAAAGATGGACTCGATGTGCTGGAAAATGACTCAGATGCACTAGTAAATGGGTCAAATGTGCTAAAGCAAGCTAGTGATGCACTAGACTACCCATAAATGTGATTCACCTTGGTACTCTATAGGTGAATACACTAAAAGGATTTGCAAATGCACTCGAAGAAGGAACATATGTACTAGAAAATGACCTAGATGCGCTAGAAAATTATGTGAATACACCAAAAAATTCCCTAGATGCACTAGAAAATATTGTGTATGTGCTAAAATAGGGAATGCATGTGCTAAACTAGAAATGTTTAGGGTTTTTAATAGTTTGTCTAGTTATTTTGCTTTGAATTAGTGAAATGGATGTTTTCAAGGGATAATCTTCTGAACAATGATTTTTGCTTAGTTTCCTTGTCTATTAATTATGTGAATTAGATGTCTTAAATGGATGATCTTCTTGAATAATGACTTCAAACACAGTAGCAAGTTGCAAAATAGTTGTTTCAAACCTAGGAACTAAACATTAAGTGTATGTTCAAGAATATGGTATGATTCCTTTGATTTCCACAGGTATAGAACAAGAGAAAACAAATCAAACACTTTTCTAATGTCAAGGGTCATTTATAATACCATGGCCCACATCTTAGAACTATGTCAGCTCACACAGCCATGCCACCCCCTAGAGGGTGCCTGTGTTTTTTCCTTTCCTGGGTCTTAACCAAAGTTGAATCCTCCACTTTTGGCCAGTAATCTCTAATAGTTATATGGTGAGTATCTTGGGGGAAAGTAGACTCTTCCCCTGCACCGAATATTAAAAAATGTTCGGCATCTACCCGACGCATTCTCCACCTCTAGTTCTTAGTAAGGGCTTGGTTCACGCAAGAATGATAAACTCTCAGACCTCCCAACCTTTAGAACAAAGGCTTGGATGGTTATCTTGCACACTATGATTGAATCATGAGTTTCATCAGAATCGATTTTAATTATAGTGGGTCAAAAAACTTGGCTTTAGTTGTTTCCACTTAGGTCATTCCCATAGGGTGAGTACTTTTTCCCACTATGATAGGCCTTCTAAAGGTGTTATCAAAACATGAAATAGTGAGTCTGGCATTCTAGTCACCTAGTGAAGGGGGGAGCATAGGCCTATCACTTTACAAGCATAGTAGACAGGGTGTTCATTAATCATTCTAATTAAACTAGGTGGGTATGTGCAAGATCATCATGGAAAAATAGGCCCTTAAGTGGCAAAAATCAAAAATCAAAGTTAGGGCAACCGACTTAAAGTTTTGAATTTCAAAATATGTAATAATAAACCGCAAATTAAAATGTAGCGCTTCAAACTGCCTATTTTAAAAATCTATTTTGTCAAAATTTACCGCACCGCAACACTTACCTCAGGGAAAAATAAAGGTTTGTCCGACCACCAACTTCAATAATAAAATGATAGTTATTTTTTATGCACATTTTGTATATGACCCATGTGTCGTATTGATATACATATTTTTGTATTTTTTTCCAAGTAATAATTTAATTATTAATTTTTCGTATTTAAAACCCAAAAACATAAAACCTTGTATGTTCCTACCATTAACTTGGTTAAACTTCATGAAATTCAAGTGAAATCCATAGTGCTAAGCATAGAATGTGATGCATCGCTTCTATATTCAAAAAATGTGACATTATCTTGAAAGTTACAGATGCTTTTCATTCAAATTACCTAATTGGACTTTTATAATAAAATAGAAAATGAAGACAATTATTTATTAACTAAAGTAAAGCATAATTCTATATTGGTGGAAAACTGGTAACATCCTTTAAAAACCTTTTAGGACAAGCTTCATCAATTTTGCTGGTGTGCAAAACACGCCTACATACCCTACACATACCCATCATATCGCCACTTTTTGGCCCATCATGATCCTACACATACCTAGGTGCCTAATTTAATAAAAAGAAAGCACTAAAACAACTCCAGCCCTTGCAAACACCATTAGTAGTTTGATATAATTGTCTTTGATAGTGTTTAAAAGTACCTGCAAAACAAAAAGTATGGATTAGTTCTCTGAATTTTGAATTTTTGTAAAGAAAACTAGATGCGCTAAAACAAAAATCATATGCGCTAAAATATTACACAGATGTGCTATAAAAACTACTATATGCGCTAAAGTATCAACTAAATGTGCTAAAAGAACCCATGAATTTGCTAAATTATGAGCTAGATGCGCTGAAAGATGCTCTAGATGCACCGTAACAGGAACTGGATGCGCTAAAAGATGTTTAGTATGCACTAAAAGAAACCACGGGTGCGCTACATAGAAGTTCATGTCCAGACCTGTAAACAACTTTCCAAAAAACGTTAATAAAAATGGGGCTAATCCCCAAGGTGGGTGCCAAAATGTATTGTGAAGTATTGAAATGTGCAAATGCAAAAGCAATAGATACAACAAAATCAATGAAACCTTATAAATTAGAGAATTTAATTAACAAATCTAGAATCGAATTGAAACAAATTATAAACTCTCTAAAATCATCCCATTGTTTCCTATCTTCAAGGATTCGTTAAATCATAATGGCTCTCAGATTTGTTTGTGCACTATGACCTTTAGAATGACAACCTGAGGAATGGAATGTTGGAAAATGCAAGAAATCTATTCCTACATGATTGATGAGTGATGCTATAAGGATGATGTGATAAGGATATCATGCTAAATTTTGTGATGAAAATACTATATAAAAACTATTATGATAACTAAAATGCAGCTACCAAACTAATCCATGATTATCCTACTGAATTCTAAATGCTCAAAAACTAAATTCTCACAAATGCTCTAATGAAAATTCTGTAGAGTAAGATTTCTCAAAGTTGGGATATAAAATATTGTAGAATGAGGTTGCATTTATAGAATTCCCAAGGCATATTTTAATGTGGTAGCAACCAACGGTCAGGAGTTTAGCTGGAGAGATGAATAGTGGAGAATGAAGAAGTTAGAGGGAATAAAGGAGAGTGTTCCCTTTAATAGAACACTTTGCCAAGTGTGAGAGAGAATAAATGGAGGAAGAGAGCCAAGTGTCTCAAGTTTGTTTCAAAATTTGTTGAAGATAATGCCAATTTAAATATTAAAGATATTTAAATTCATGACACATGATGAGGTGGCAAGAGGAAAAATTTGTAGACATGTGACTAAATTTAAATTTGGAATTATTCAAATTTAGTAAGAAGATATTAATTAAATAAAACAAACTATTTGAATTTGTTTATTTAATTAAGATTAGAGGAATATGATTTAAGATAAGAAGAATTAGAAAATGTGAACTATATAGATAAATTAGAATTTATTTATAAGTAGACAAAATAAGAGGTTTATTAATTAAATAACTTGTATTTAATTATTTAATTATCCCAACCAATTTTAGGTGTATACAATATGAGATCCCTGAAATTCCACCAAGAGAAAAAACTAGAAAGAAAGCTTGTGAGAATAATTCTAAACCAAGAAATGCCATTTTATGTGGTATATCTATTTTTTTAGTTTGTAAATATAATGCATTGTGGAAAAACAAAGGATGTATGGGATAAGTTACACAACATCTATGAAGGTGATGATAGGGTGAAACAAGAAAATCTTCAAACTCATCGAGGTCAATTTGAAAGTCTGAAAATGAAGGAAGAGGAAAACATTACCACACTTCTTCTCTTGTTTGATGAAGTTGTCAACTTTATGAGAGGTCTTGGTGAAGAATTAAAAGAAGATATGGTTGTGAAAAAGGTACTTAAATTTCTTCCCCAAAATTTTGATGTAAAATTTTATGTTGTCGAAGAAGCTAAAGATCTGAATACTTAAAATATGGATGAGTTACATGAAATTATAACTTCCTATGAGAGAATTAAGAATGAAAAAATTCTATGAAAAGAGGTGGCATTCAAGTTGCCCAAGAATCAAGATGATCCTTATTTGAAAGATGGGTTAGATCTAAAGGAAGCAAACTTTGTGAGAAAGTTACAGAGATCTTCTAAAAAGTATAAAGGAAAAAAAATTCAAAAAAAAATAGAAGATTTTATTTATCAATGAGGAAGGAAAATAATCTGATGATGGTGAACAAGTCACTTCTAGAAGTGAAGGAGAAAAGGCTCTATTCATGGCTATGGAAACCTTTGAAGAGGATGTCAAAATGAAGTCTAGAGATGATGATGCTAAAGTAGACCTTGTGGAAGAGTTTCTCTGAGCTGATAAGGAAATTAAAAGGCTAAAGAAAAGAATTGCAAAAGAAATGAAATCTAAAGATAGATTATCTCATAATCTTGACAAGGAGGAGAAGATGGTTATTGACCTAAAGATTTTAGTGGAAGAGGCAAAAAGGATTGAAGAATTCATAACAAAAAAGTTACGGACAAGAGAAGGATTGTGAAAAATTAAAGTAGAAATTGTGTCACTAAAGAAATTGTAGACACTAAAAAATTTCCTAAGCCTGCAAACAATATTTTTGCACTAATTTGTGTCCTTCCTACACAATTAAATAATTTTTAAATTATTTAATTATTCTTTAATACCACATTCTTCTATTAATTAAATAATTTTATATTATTTAATTAATTCACTTTATCTTTATTTTTCTTTTTATTAATTTAAATAAATGTTAATTTATTTAATTATGCCATTAATTACTCATTTTATCTATAATTAAATAAATTTTTATTTATCTAATTATTCATTTATCTCTTTTCATCTATAATTAAATAAATTGTTTAATATTTAATTATTTATCCTCACTTTTCATCTATAATTAAATATTTTTTTAAAATTATTTAATTATTCATCCACTACCTCCTAATTAAATAATTGTTATAATTATTTAATGCATCTATCCCTATCCAACATTTAATTCATTTTCCTATGCCACAATAATTAGTTATTTTATTTAATTATTGTTCCCTCAATCAATCTTTACCATTGATCATGATACATCATCACTCAATCCTCACCGTCTATCTAGTTTGGATTCTATAAAATAAAGCTATCAATTCCATTTCAAGGCTAACCATAATCTTCAATATTTTACTATCATTCATCTTGAGATCTTGCTATCGATCATCAACATTGATCTTATCAAACAAGCAAAATTGAGAAGAGCAATGGAGGAGAATCAACTTTGGCATAGGAATTGAGATTTATTACTTTATTATTATGATTCCTATTGTAATTTGTGCTTCATTATTAGATTAGGGTCTCTATGGCTTGAATTAGGTAGTTTTGTGGTTGCTATTGATAATTCATGTTTTTCCCCTAATTTTTCCTAGTTTTATAGAAATATCTTAAAAAGAAAATCATCAGCTAAAGCTAAAGTTTGGAAAGAGAATTGAGATATTGGATCAGATAATTGAAAGTCATATATCACTACATATCAAATCTGACATTGGTTTTACTGATATACTGAATCTAGTAAGGTGACTTAGTAGTTTGTGAAGTTAGTTGTTTAGAATCCAGAAGATAATGACTCTGAAAGTTTAAAATATGAACAAGTTGTGATAATAAATTAAAGTAGGCTTTTGAATGATGGTTTCATCCAAGTGCACAAAAAAAATAATAGATCCGAAAGACAAGCTCCAAGAGGAAAAGGATACAATACCAGATTCAACCATTCTTTTTTTGGTTACTATTTTAAATGCAATCATTTATCTCATAAGGCTATGAATTATAGAAAGGCTTGGGAATGGAAAAATATTTTTGTTAGCATAAATGCATTCACACCCTTATACAATTTCAATATTATTTGTCACAAGTGCAACAATTTTGGACATATTACTAGAAACTGTAGAAAAAAATTTGTGAGTCGTCATGTGTCAATCATAAAAGGAATTAAGTCAGTATGTCAGAATAGTGAAACAAATAAGGTTTGGAATAAGAAACCAAAGGAGAAAATATCCAATAAATTCATGGTGGCTAAAACTTCATTACATGCCCAAAAGGAGAAGAATATATGGATCATTCAAAGCAGATGTTCAATTCATATGATCGGAGACAAGAAAAATTTCATACACTTCAGAAGTTTGACGGAGGTACTATAACCCTTGGTAACAATAATGTTGCTAAGATTACTAGTGAGGGTGTTTTGACTCTTGATGGTGGAAAGACAAAAACTCAAGATATCATGTATGTAGAGTAACTAAAGCATAATCTTCTAAGTGTAATTCAAACATGTGATAAAGGCACCAAACTAACATTTATTTTTAAAGGTTATGAAATCAAAAAGATTGGTATCAGTGAGTTAGTTGTGAAAGGAAGCATTACTGATAGTGATGTGTATCACTTTCATGAGGTCAATGAGAAAAATTGTTTTACCATATAAAGAGAAGAGAGTTGGCTCTAGCACATAAGATTTAGACACATAAGTTTTGATGATCTTGTGTGGGTTAATTCAAAAGGAATGGTAAGAGACATTCCAAAGATCAAGAAGCCTATATCTATGAGTTGTAAACCATGTGATGAGGGAAAATAGACAAGGAACAAATTTCCTACTAAGGAATATTCTAAAACAAATCCATTAGACTTGATTCATACTAATTTATGTGGACCAAGGAGGACAAAGACTATTCAAGGTGACATGTATTTTATGATGCTTATTGAATATTGATGATTATTCTAGAATGACTTGGATTAATTTTCTGAAAGAAACAATAGAATCCTTTGAGAAATTTAAAGCATTTAAGGCTATAGTTGAGAATTAAATTGAAAGAACAATTTAGTGTCTAAGATTAGACAAAAGTGGAGAGTTCACTTCTAATAGGTATGATGAATTCTATGTGTTGCATGGAATCCAGAAACATTTTTTTTCTCTTAGAACTCTGCAGCAAAATGGAGTAGCTAAGAGGAAGAACCAAATTATCCAAGAGATGACCAAAACAATGCTAAGTCAGGAAAAAAAAATTAGATATGTATTCAAGGGAAGTAGTTCAGACATCAATTTACATTTTGAATAGAGCCAAAATTAGACCAAACACTTCCAAAACACCATCTAAATTGTGGAAAGGAAGACCAAATTTAGTCAGATACCTCGAGATATTTGGAAGTAAATGTTACATCAAGAGGGATGAAGGACATTTGGATAAGTTTGACTCTAGATCTGGTGAAGGTATTTTTCTTGGTTATTCTATGACAAGAAAGGTATATAGATGCTATAAAAAGACTAAAAAGGATTGTGGAAAGTGTCAATGTAAGCATTGATGAAAAAATTAGTCTACTAATATTTCAAATGAGGAAGATAATTAACATCTAATCCATAATAATGATGAAGACTCAAAAAATATAGTTACAAAAACTCTAGCTAGATATGTTCAGAAAAACCATTCTAAGGAACAAATTATAGGAGATAAGGATAGTGGAATTCAGACTCAAAGAATAATTGAGAAAGAAAATGAATAGGTACACATTTTTTTACTATCAAAATTTAAACCATGTTCATATACAAAGGAAAGTATAGAGAAAGATTGGTTAGATTCCATGGAGGAAGAATTGAATCAGATTAAGAAAAATGAAACTTAAAGGAACTGGTTTCGAAACCTAAAGACAAAATATCATTGGTACCAAATGGGTCTTTAGAAATAAGCTAAATGAGGATAGAGAAGTGATCCAGAATAAGGCTAGACTTGTATGCAAAGCATATTCTCAAGTTAAGAGAATTTATTTTGAAGAAATGTTTTATCCGATAGCAAGATTGGAAGCAATGAGAGTATTTTTGGCCTTATCAATATTCAACAATTTCAAGGTATATTAGATGGATGTCAAATCTATGTTTCAGAATGAAGAACTCGAAGAGGAAGTCTACATTGAACAATCAAAAAGGTTCCAATGGATAGAAAAACCAAATTTTGTGTGTAGGTCCTAAAGAGGCTCTTTATGGTCTCAAATAGGTTCCTACAGCATGGTATTTCAAATTGGATAGATATTTGTAATGAAGTAAGGTTTTAGGAGAGGTAGTACAGATAGTAACTTATACATAAAAATTAAAGGTGATCAAGTGTTGGTTGTTATTGTTTATGTTGATGACATTATATTTGGTGGTAGCAATGATGCTATGTGTTGAGGGTTTCGAGATGCTATGTAGAATGAATTTGAAATGTCAATTCTTGGTGAGTTATCTCTCTTTCTTGGTTACAAATCTCTCAATTAGAAAAAGGTATATTCATATTTCTAAAAAATTACATAAAAGAGATTTTAAGAAAGTTTAAGATGGAAGAAAGAGAATTGGTGAGTACACCTATTTTTATTGGCTAAAAAATTAGGAAGGATGATGATTCTGCTCTAGAAAATCATACCTTATATAGGTCAATGATTGGTATTTTGTCGTATGTAACTATGTCCAAACCAAATTTATAATGCAAGTAGTGGGGATATTAGCTTGGTTTCAGGAAATACCTAAGGAAACTCATGTAAAGGTTGTAGAAAGGATATTTAGATATCTAAAAGCTACAATGAATTTTGCTTTGTAGTATCCTATGAGTGAAAATTTTACTTTAACTTCATACATAGATGTAGATTGGGTAGGAATTCTAGATGAAAAAGAAGAGTACTTGTGGTGGAGATTTCTTTCTTGGTGAGAGTTTTGTATTCTAGTTAAGTAAGAAGTAGGATTCAATACTTTTTTCCATAAAAAAGGTCGAGTATGTTGCAATTTAGCTTCATGTTCCACTCATGTATTATGGATGAAACTGTAAGGAAAGCTTAAGGTGCGGAACAAACTCTCCTAATGTCAAAACTCAAAGAAGAATGCAGATATTTCTTTGAATTTTACAATTACAGTTCATTAAGATGCACATGAAAGGAATAACAAAATAGAGAAATAAACACATACACAATTGAACACCAGATTTACATGGGAAAACCCTTACGGGAGAAAAACCCACCACCCCAAAGAAAAATCTCTTGTATTATAGTAATTGAATTACATACAAGTTACAGACTCTCCTTTCAGATAATCAATCTCATAGTAGCAACATTTCCTTGATCAACCTTGTACAAAACAAATTTTGATCACACTTCATTTTGTCTCACTATTACAATGCATATATAGCATACAATGAAGAACACTCTTTGATCATTCGACCATCTAACCTATCATAGTTACAGTACGTTGCAATGTATAGCAACAACCATGATTTGAAACGTTCTATGTACAAGCGGTTCAGTTCAGTTTCCTCTGTTGAGCAACTGTCAAACTTTCCAAACATTGAACGACATCTCCCAATTACCAACATCCTCTACTATTTGGCGTACACCTTAGTGGTCAACCAAGTTCGTGCTCAATCACCCATGGTCCGCTCACTGCACTATAGCTAGATAGCTAGGAGGCTCCCGTGGGATTGCGATATACAACACTGCTGCTTGACAGCTTGAAGACTCTCGCGGTATGGCGGTATACACCGCACTACTGCTTGATAGCTTGAAGGCTCCCATGGTATGGCGGTATACATCGCACTACTGCACCTCAGCTAGAAGGATCTCATGGTATATGGCAGTATAAGTATAAAGGTAACAATTATGCAATTTTGAGTTGATTGGTGATACAACCAAGGTTATACCAATGATTTTGAGACACATTTTCTCAACAATCTCCCACTTCACAGAGAACTCACCAAACCCTTTTCAATACATGAAGTCACTATATATTTTGGACCCTAAGGCCCATCAAATTTACACACCATCTGAACTTTTTCGTGCTCACTGGCTTTGTCAATGCATCAACAACATTCTTCAAAGTATCCACCTTTTCCAAACAGACCTTTCCATCCTCCACCATATCACGTACAAAGTGGTACTGCACATCAATATGTTTCATCCTGGCATGGAAAGTTAGATTTTTCGCCAGACAAATGGCACTCTGACTATCACAACAAATAACAAACTGCCCTGCATCAAAACCAATATCAGAACACAATCTCCTAAGCCAAATGGCTTCCTTATAGGTGTGATTTTCTGCCATGTAGTCAACCTTTGTAGTGGATAAAGCAACTACAACCTATCACTTGCTCATCCAACTAACTACACCACCATTCATCATGAAAATATATCCACTAGTGGATCTTCTGTTGTCAATGTCCCCTACCCAATCAAAATCCACATACCCACGAATGTTGAGAGTCCTCTATGATTCAACCAAATTTCCGTGGTAACATAAAGCATATTTTGAAGTGCCCTTCAGATATCTAAACACTCTTTCCATAGCATCCCAATACGACCTTCCTAGATTATCCATAAATTGACTAAGTACTCCCACTGCTTGGGTAATGTCAGGCCTAGTACAGACCATTGCATACATTAAACTGTCAACTGCACTTGCATAAGGCACTTTGGTCATGTCCTCCATCTCAATAGGAGATTTTGGACACTCTTTAACAGATAGCTTCGTTCCTTGCAAAATTGGAACAACTAGTTGCTTGCAATCAGTCACACTAAATCTCTCCAGAACAATGTTAATATAGTTACTCTGGCTAAGCCAAATATTTTTATTCTTTCTATCTCTGGTTATTTCCATTCCTAGAATATACCTCGCTGCACCAAGATCCTTCATTTCAAACTTTGCAAACATCTAAGATTTTAGATTAGAAATCATCGACTTACTATTCCCTATGAACAACATATCATCAACATAGAGTGCAATAATAATAACCCAATAATTTTTCAATTTTGAAGTACACACAATGATTTGATTTCGATCTTACAAAACCCAATGACAAAAAAAATGTTTCAAATTTCTAGTACCACATTCTAGGCAACTATTTCAAACCATATAGAGATTTCTTTAACTTGCAAACCAGATTTTCTTTACCTTTTTCCACAAAGTGCTCAGGCTGGGACATATAAATTTCTTCTTGAAGATCACCATGAATAAATTTTGTCTTCACATCCATCTGCTCAATCTCCAAGTCATATGCTGCTACAAGTGACAAAAGAAATCTGATAGATGTCAGCTTTGCTACCGGAGAAAAAATTTCCACATAATCAATTCCCTCTACCTGGGAATATCCCTTTGCAACCAACCTCGCTTTATACTTTTCAACATTTCCATTCAGGCTAGTCTTCTTCTTAAATACCCACTTACAACCAAAATCTTTTCTACCTTCAAGCAAGGGCACCAAACTCTAGGTTTCATTCTTCTCTAATGATGCCATTTCTTCATTCATGGCTTCCAACCAAGAGTTTGAAATAGGAATTCTAATTTCCTCGTTTACGGTCCTAGGCTCATCAATATTAGTAATCAAAGAATAAGCACAAGTAGAATCTAACATAGAGAACCCATGCCTATCAGGTTGCTTCTTCTCATATGTAGACCTCCTCACAAGCTGAGGCTGAGGTTGTGGTACTTCTTCAGAATTCTCAGAGCTGCTCGGACTCTTCTCAGCTTTAGGTACACTATCAATGTGTTGTCCTCTTTTTCTAGAGTTAGAGGTATCTCAACAACATCATTTTCCTCTTTATTTTCTTTCATCCCTGACTACAGATCCATTGAAGAAAGTTTCAGCTCCCGAAAGATTACACTTTTGTTGTATACAACCTTTTTAGTCACAGAATTACAAAGCTTGTATCGTTTCACACCAATGTTGTAGCCAATGAAGACACATTTAACATCTTTGTTCTCCAATTTAGATCTCTTTTCATTCGGTACATAGACATATGCTTCACAGCCAAAGACTCGAATATATCTCAAAGAGGGCTTCTTACCAGACCAAGCTTCCAAAAGTGTTTTTTCAACAAGTGTTGATGAAGGAGACTGATTCAACAAGTAACATGTTGTAGCCACAGCCTCAGCCTAGAAATTCTACTCCAAACTAGCATTTCTCAACATACTTCTTGCCTTCTCCATCAGCGTCATGTTCAACCTTTTAGCAACTCCATTTTGCTGCTGAGTGTAAGGTGTTGTTTTATTCCTCTTAATTCCATGGTCTTTGCAATACCTTTCAAAATCTCCAAAATGGAATTCACCACCGTTATCTGTCCTCAAACATTTAATTTTTCTTCCAGTCTGATTTTCTACCAATTTCTTAAACTCTTTAAACCGACTGAACACTTCTGATTTATTTTTCAAAAAATATACAAATGCCCTCCTTGAATAATCATCAATAAAAGATACATAATATTTTGAATTTGACAATGAAAAAAAATTTACTAGACCAAATACATTAGAGTGAATATAATCCAAAACACTAGAAGATTTGTGAGGACTAGAGTAGAAAGAAACACAATGATGTTTACTATACAATGTTCACAGAATTCAAATTCCAGATTACAATCATCAAGCCCCTCAACCAAGTTTTTTATTTTCAAGGATTTTAAACCTTTTTCACCAATGTGACCGAGCCTTTGATGCCAAAGCATAGTCTTCTTTGTTGGAAGTTTAACTTTGAAAGAATTTTCCCCTATATGGACTTCAGTCTCCTCTACACGAACAGTCTTTTGTGAATTTACAGAGACACTATTACATTGAATAGTAAGTGTGTCCAACTTGTATAGAGTACCAATTCAGGCACCCCTAGCCAGCACCATTGAACCTCTAGTCATTTTGTTGCACTCCAACATCATTTAGCTTACATACAAAAAGTAAATTCTGAGCCAGACCTGGGATATGCATTACGCCATCAATTCCCTTAATTATTCCATCGGGAAACTGAATTTTGACTCTTCCACGGCCAATAATTTCCAGAGATGAATCACTTGCTAAATAGACCTTTCCACCATTGTATTTTTCATACTTTGTGAACTAGTCTCTATGAGATGTCATGTGGAAATATGCTCCAGAATCAATCAGCCAGACATCATCTGATGCCTGAGTTTCCAAGGCTACAATAAAGGCATCTACTTCACTCTGAGAAGAATCATTATCGGAAGAGTTCTTCTTCTTCTTTTTCTCCTCTTTTCCATCCTTTCAGACATGACCAGGCTTCCCACAATTCCAGCACTTCACCTTGGACTTTTTTCCAAGAGACTTTGATCTCCCTTCTAATTTCAATTTGGACTTCTTGTCTTTCTTCTTGTCTTTCTCCTTTGATTTTCCATGAACAGCAAGAGCCTCCTTCGCCATCTTAGAAGCTTTCCTTCTCATTTCTTCTAACAACAAAGAAGCAACCACATCTTCCATCTTGAAAGTGGTTGTCGTGCACCAAATTGCCATCACTAAATGATCCCAAGAATGGGAAAAGAACACAACAAAAGCATACAGCGATCTTCATCATCAATTTTCACACTCATAGATGTTAACTGAGCAATCAACATGTTAAACGTATTCAGATGATCAGCCATAGATGCCCCTTCCTGCATCTTCAAAGATTATAAATTCTTCCTTAAGAACAACTTCTTCACCAAGGACTTGCCCTGACAAATGTCTTAAAGCTTCTTCCACAAATAAGATGCGGATTTCTCTTCATGAACGTTCAGGAGAACAAAGTCTGCCAAATAAATTCTTATCAACCCTTTTGCTTTCCTATCTGTGAGGTCCCAATCTTCTTTCTTCATGCCAGAAGGTTTCATTCCAGACACAGCAAGCCAAAGATCATGATCCACCAACAGGTCTTCCATTTTGAGTTTCCACAACTCAAAATTGCTACCATCGAATTTCTCAATTTCAATCTTTCCTGATGTGCTTACCATCTTAATCTGCAATCTAGATTACCAGACTTCTTCAAAAAGCTCCCACTGAACATGATTGACACAAAAAACCCAACTATCCACAAGGATAACACAACTGGCCAAGCTCTTATACCACTTGTAAGGAAAGCTTAAGGTGTAGAACAAACTCTCATAATGTCAAAACTCAGAGAAGAATGTAGATATGTCTTTAAATTTTATAATTATAGTTCATTAAGAAACACATGAAAGGAATAACAGAATAGAGAAATAAACACATACATAATTGAACACCAGATTTATGTGGGAAAACCCTTACGGGAGAAAAACCCACCACCCCAAAGAAAAATATATTGTATTACAGTAATTGAATTACATACAAGTTACTGACTCTTCTTTTAGATAATTAATCTCACAGTAGCAACATTTTCCTGATCAACCTTGTACAGAATAAATTTTTGTCACACTTTGTTGTGTCTCACTATTACAATGCATTTACAACATACAATGAAGAACACTCTCTGATCATTCAACCATCTAACCTATCACAATTACAATACGTTGCATACCATGATTCGAAATGCTCTCTGTACAAGCAGTTCAATTCATTTTCCTTTGTTGACCAACTTTCGAACTTCCCAGACATCAAATGGCCATCTCCAAGTCAGCAACATCCTCTACTATTCAGCGTACACCTCAGTAGTCAACCAAGTTCATGCTTGACATTCACCCATGGTCCGCTCACCACACTACCGCTAGATAGCTAGGAAACTCTCATGGGATGGTAGTATATAGCACTACTGCTTGACAGCTTGAAGACTCCTGCGGTATGGTGGTATACACCGCACTACCGCTCGACAGCTTGAAGGCTCCCGTGGTATGGCGGTATACACTGCACTACCACACCTCAACTAGAAGGCTCCCATGATATGGTGGTATAAGCATGAAGGTAACACTTATGCAATTTTGAGTTGATTGGTGACAGAACCAAGGTTATACCAATGAGTTTGAGACACATTTTCTCAACAGAAAAAAAAACTTGAAAGAGATGAAAATAGAGCTTGATGAACCCATTTCCATTCTTTGTGACAATACCAGTACTATAAATATTTCCAAGAATCTGGTGATGCATTCAAGGAAAAACAATATTGTTTAATTAAGTATCATGTTTTGAGAGAGAAGGTTGCAAACAAAGAAGTTAAGTTAGAATATGTTGAGACTAAGGAGAAAATAGTAGACATTTTTATAAAACCTCTTCCCAAGGAGATCTTTGAGTTTCTCTAACAAAAGTTGGTATTTTTTGCTCCCTCCTCTTGAATCAAGAGGATGTATATGGAAAGGGGGAGTGTTGACTCCCTACCACAAGCATGCTTGGTGGCCTTGTGAAATAGTTTTTACATAAGAAATGACACAAAGGGAGAAATAATATCAAAGTGAAAAGAGTAATGGGATTTCAAAGGGATTGTTGTCCTTTGTCATTGATGTCAAAGGTGGAGAAAGGAATCCAAGATGCTATATCTTTCAAAAGCTCAGGAACTCTAGATTGTATAACATAGGGGGAGTTCTGGATTAAGTGTGTTCTAGTGTACTAACAATATTTTATTGTTTTCCATCAATGAAAAAGGGGGAAATTGTTGATCATATATTGTTATTGATGTTAAGGTGCTCATTGATGTCATAGGGTGATCCCACAATAGTGGTTTACAATTTTTGGCCAAACTGGACACTGATTTTATTTTTTTTAACTAAATCTTCACATTCGGGCACCTATAGCAATTAAACTATGAGGATTTTGAAGATGATGCAAACTAGAGTCTTGTCACATTTTGTCTGTAGATTCTAAAAATATTTTTTTCAATTTTTTTGGAATCAGATTGCACTTCTTTTTCCATCTCCCACGAAAAATTGGTTTTTTTCAAAAAACAACATTTTTAAAAAGTTACGCACACCGTATAACGCATAAC
>VDFB02204524.1:0-20111 GCA_007258455.2 Sequoia sempervirens | reverse complement strand
CATTCACCTTCAAGACTTTTGGACTTGTTGCACCAACAGTATGCTTCCTTATGCTTCCCAATCAAATCCCTTATTAACTATTCCCCTTTCCTTACTAGGAATTCCATCCATTCTTTAAATACGCTTACCTTATGACGAAGCGTCGTAATGGCATCTACTTGCTCCTTACGCATGAGCATTAGAGTCTGAGGTAATTCAATATGCTTTTGACTAGATTGGGCTAGTGACTTGATGAAATTATCCAGGTAATAAATCCATTCTTTTAACTCTCTTTTCTTCTATTTACTCTTCTACACCCTAACAAAATTTGTTTCTAAATTTACTTTCATCTCTTCTAATTCTTATCCCCATGATGAATGTCCTACATCAATTGTTGTCACCCTATAATCCCTAGGTGCTATTTCATGTCTTCTCTTATCTCCTATTAGAGTAGCTATTTGGATAATTCTTCCTCCATATGTATTCCTTCTCACAATTGTCTTGTCTTTTCTCTAAATCTAGGCTTAGGGGTCTCTACTTGTATTAAAATTATGATATCTAGAGGCACTGATTCTACCTCCAATCATGGAGCCATTTTCCTGACTAGCAGTCAAGTACTTTCAGTTCTACCTCTTCATTAAATTTCTTCGTTCCTGATGATTTGCATGTTCAGGAACTTCCTCTCTTGAAATTTCAACATTACTTGTCACAACCCTTGAAATTTGAATAGCCTCTATCCTCATTGGCATGGATTCTAGATTACCTTGGTTTGTCACCGTCTCTTCCTTTCTGAGACTCACATTTTCCTGTCCTGCCAGGTTCTTAGCATCAATCCTTGGAACATTATCTTCCTACTATTTTAAAACATTAGGATTCTCATCACTTCTTGGTTCACCTCCGAAGGTCTGTGAGGACTCTAAATCTTCATTCTTATCCCATTTTTTTCTTGATTTCTCAAAATTTTGCAGCTGCTCAACATTCTCTTTATTTCTTCCTTGCGGAAGCCGATCATCATTTGTATCTTATTTATTAATATTATCAATGGGGTTTTGACATGTAGTATCCCCTAATCTTCTTTCATCAATTTGTTTAGGGTTTCCCGCTTTTTGAGTGAGTGGTCCTCTTATAAAATCCTCTTCTTCTTTACTCTTAGGATATGATCCTGTATTCGACACTTCTTCCACTACTGGTTGCATTATGGGATCCCTTTTAGATCTATTTTCCTCAAACTTTTTTATCTTGGAATTTAGTTTCTCCAACTATTTTCTAACTTCTTTAGTTTATTCAAGATCTTCCTTTTGAATTATAGGAGTCCCTCCTAGAGCTTGTCTCATTGCTATACCATATTGACTCAAGGTGGAGAAGTGAATATATCTACTGCTTTCTATGATATAGACCTTGTCTTAACACGTGTATGTGTTCTCATTCTCACCTCCTTTCCAGTCATAGGCTGAGCTCTTGAATTTACTGTGGAAGAAAATTTTGCCTTAGTCGTCTCCATTATATTGGCTAGATTGGCCATAGTCTCTTTGCGCTAAATAGATGGCATCACTGGAATTCTTTGGCTTGAAGTATAAGGAATTTCCTCCTCATTTGCTCAGCTACCTCTATTTTTCCAATCTTTCATTTCTTTTTAGTAGTCCCTCCATACCCTAACTCATCTTCTAACTGTTGATTTCTCTTAACATTAGGCAAGTATGTGAGCTCTATCCCAACTTCTTTCAATGCATCAATGTAGCCATTGATCCAGTGCTGAGTGTATGTCAACGTTTCTTAGAAATCTCCTTAATGGCTACTATTTCCTTTTTATAATCTAGGTCTAGGATTGGTTCATCAAAAATATTTTCTATATCATAAACTATATTCAATACCTCTCCATTATTCATATCCAATTGCTTTGGAATATCATGGAGTCCAAGAAGCCTTGCTACTGTTAGTGGAAACCTATAGTATGACCACTTCCTTACATCATGCTCATTATCACAATTATGCCAAAAATCCTTTAGATCATAGACATGAGCATACTTCCTGCTTATTAGCGTAGCAAGGTTTCCTTTTGGATCATAGTTTTTTTGTCAGTGTAAGGAAATCCAACATGTACAGTTTGAACTCTTCCTCACACATATCAACACTTATGGGTGCAACACATTTGTAATTCTTGATTGTGATAGGGAACTTGATGAAAGATTTCTTGCCTGCTTGCACAAAAAGAGCATGAGATGGTTGCATCTGTCTAACCAGTTCTAGTAACCAAATCTTGTCCATTGCATACTTGGATAGCTTGAAGGGGTGTCCTGTGAATCCTTCTAGTTTGATATAGGTGGAAGTGGGAAACTAAATATACCAGCCCCAAACCAACTAGACAATACTCTATGCTTGTAGGGATAGTATTTTGGATTTGTCATTTATTAGATAGGACAACCGAGAGGAGGGGGTGAATCAGTTAACACAAATTATAACCTTCAATTCAAATACTGGAACTTAACACATAAACTAATTAAATGATTAACCATCAAATGATAATGCACAAACACAATAACACTAGATTTATGTGGAAAAACCAATGAGGGAAAAGCCACAATGAGGATTAACTCACACTATAGAGAATATCAAAAACGATTACAAAAAATCTCACTGCCTACAATAGGGACTCACTGTCCATAGGGCTACAACCTGAAGATACAAATGAAGAAAAAGAAGACTTGTTATAGAGAGACAAATATCCCAATGCAACAAAGGATCCCACCATAATCACTAATCAGCCTACATGAATGATAGAGTTCACCTTTTGCTCACTGCATCTAGAAACTCAGCATTAAGCTTCGCACTGATCAATAACACACATAACTCACACAATTTTAGAATAGCATCAAAGTCACATATGCTCTTTCACTTATCTTCCTTCTTTTCTTGTGTACAATTTTCATTGCTAGCTCATTCTATATTTCTACTATCTCCAAACTTGAAAAGATACAAAGTCGGCCATCCAACTTCAAATTCAAATTAGGTTGGTGCTAAACATCCTAGGGTGGAATTAGAATGAAGGAAATCCAAACACACACTTCACCGGGACCCATAATAGATCTAACACACTTCAACAACTTCAAAGATAGTGTTTAACGCATGGTCGACCAAACTAGTGTAAAACACATAGCATGATTAAGCTCGACACTTCTAGAAACCAAAAATATCTTCAATGCAATTAGAACATCTTTTCTCTAAACCCACAAGTCAAAAGACTTCATCAAGGAGAAATATGAACTAACAACATTTCTCTTGGATCTCAACCAAAATATAGAAAAACATAGTTCACAACTGGTGAACACAACTTGATCTTCACAAAGAACCAATAGCCAAGAATCTGGATATAGAAATCTTCAACAACCTTGAATAACATATCTGATCTACAAAAACGTAGAGACATCTACCAGAGCAACAACTTCAATAGCTGAATACCTGTAATCTTCCTTTAATATAATTTTCTCAATATCCTTAACATATAGAGTCAACAACAACTAGTAGATAACCAACTGACTAGTTGACACCAATGACAACACTTTCATTCCTCTTTCCATTCTTGCAACAATATCCCCCTTTGTCATTGATGGCAACACATGATGTGAAAAACCATCAAAGACACCATACCGGTTTTGAAAATACTTCTCAATATTTTTCTTTTTGCTTCTCTCCCTTAGAATATCATCTTCCTCATTACCTGCTTTCACTTATCAAATTTTTCTCCTTTTCACATGCTTTCTCTCCCTCGTTGAAATCAATGGAAAAGGAAAAAAGATATGTTCATTGAATCTTCCTTTGACATGAAAAACACATAATGAAAAAACTTGAAAACTACTTGTTCCCCTTGAGAGGTGGCCACCAAAACATCAGTCCAAAAAGATAGAACCATGAATCCACCAAACTGATGCACCTTCAAATGCATCTTACTTTATGAAAGGAGGGGCAACAACCCATAACTTATCCTAGAGATACTCAAATGTATCTTTATGAAGAGCCTTTGAAAATATATCTGCAATCTGATCCTTTGTCAGAACATACTCAAGCTTGACTTCATTCTCCATGACCTTGTCTCTCATGTAATGATATCTGATAGATATATGCTTCGTTCTCAAGTGCATTATAGGATTCTTTGAAATGTTAGTTACACTTGTATTATCAAAGAAGATAGAAATAGGATAATCATATAGCATTGTGATATCCTTCAATGTCTATTCCATCCATAACACTTGTGTACAACAAGATGCAATAGCAATATACTCAGCTTCAATAGTAGACAAAGAGATTGAATCTTTCTTCTTACTTAGCCATGCCACCAACCTACATCCAAGAAAGAATGCACCATCACTTGTACTCTTTCTTCCATCTATACTTCTGGCCCAATCTGCATTTGTATAGGCATTACATGTAAAGTCAGTATCTTAGAATACCATAATCCATAATCTAGAGTGCCATTCAAATATCTAAATATTATTTTAACTGTAGTAACATGTGTTTCCTTTAGATCTTCTTGAAATCTAGCTACACGACAAACCACATGCATAATATCTGGTCTAGTAGCAGTCAAATATAGTATTCCACCAATCATAGATCTATACTTGCTCTGATTAGCCTTAGGTGAATCATCATCTTTACCCAACTTGCAACTAGTCACCATAGGAGTACTTACTAGTTTGGAATTGTCCATCCAAAACTTCTTCAACATCTCTCTCACATACTTAGACTGTGAAATGAAAATTCTTTTCTTCGTTTGATTAATCTATAGCCCAAGAAAGAAATTTATCTCCCCAAACATAGACATTTCAAATTCTTTCTGCACCTCTTCTACAAACATCTTGCACATCTTTTCATTTCCTCCAAAAATAATGCCATCATAGTATACAACTACAATCAAGATTTTGTCATTTTCAGTCTTGAAGTACAAATTACTATCTATCATTCCTTTGTTAAATCCTTCTTGACTCAAATACTTATCTAACCTTGTATACCAGGCTCTAGGAGCTTGCTTCAATCCATATAAATCTTTCTTCAATCTATACACCATATCTGGTTGTTTTGTTAAAAACTAAAACCATACAGTTTGTTCCATGTGAACTTCTTCTAGCTCACCATTTAAAGAAATAGGCTTGAAATCCATTTTGATAGAATTTGGAAGTCTTTATAGCATTGCGCCAAGAATATCCTTAAGCTGTTCTTGCTGCAAGCAAAATTCTCTAAAAATCTATGCCTTCTACTTGTAGGGTACCACAGTACACACAAGCCTTGGTGTTCACGACAACTTTTCCCATTCTCATTCAACATTTGTGAATACCCATTTTAGATCCAATGATATTTTTACGTGGGTCTTTGGGGACCAATTCCCAAGTTTGATTCTTCTCAATCTTAAAGTTCTTCTTTCATTGCTTCCTTCCAATGTTCATCCTTCTGTTCACTGCCCGACTATGGATCGATCTCCGGAGAATAAGCACAAAATTTACTTCACGGTAGCTTTGCTTTTAGTTTAACACACCTTTGTCTTGTCACCAATAATCTTATTTTACGAATGATTCCTCTATACATATTTCAATGTTCTAGGGAACATCACTGAAGCATCTTCTTCTCTTTCACTCTGTTCATTCTTCCTTTTCTACTCATCTTTATCTTATTCTTCCATAATTTATTCTATTCTTTCAAAATCATGTTCATCAGACACATAGCCATCAATATCAATAGAATTCTTCACTGTTTCATTAACCTTCAGATTCAAGCTTTCTACAATATTCCTTAGTATTTTATTGAAACATCTATACACCTTGCTCATAGTAGAATATATAAGAAATATTCCTTTATCACTTCTTGTATCAAACTTGCCCAAAATTTCCTCATCTCTTCTGATATAGCATTTACTTCCGAATACCTTGAAATATTTAACTGCAGGAATTCTCTTGTACCATAGCTCATAGGGAGTTTTTGTACTGTTTGCTCTTGCCTGAAATCAATTGAATACATATATAGTAGTGTGATCATTGAACTAGCAGCCTCTTGAACTGTTATATTTTTCCTTTCAATGACTCCATTCTGCTGAGGAGTTCTCAGAGTAGATAACCATCTCTTTATTCCATGCACTTAACAAAACACATTGAACTCATGGGAGGCAAATTCTCCACCTCTATCAGATCTCAAGCATTTTATTTTCAAATTCACTTCATTTTCAACCATAGCCTTGAATTCCTTGAATCTATCTAATGCATCTAATTTCTCTCTTAGAAATGTAACCCATGTATATGTAGAATAATCATCAATTAAAAGCATAAAGTACCTTTCACCAAGTAGACTTCACACTCTAATAGGACCACAAAGATCTGTATGAACCAAATCTAGTAATCTAATAGTAGATTGTTCTCTTGATCTGTAATGATTTCTTGTTTGCTTCCCAAACTGACAATTCCTGCAAATAGTGTTTACAGGCTTTGCAATTCTTGGTAGATCTCTCACGACCTGAACAACACTAATCCTTTCCAAGTTATCAAAATTCATTTGACACATTATCCTGTGCCATAACCAACTGCCATTTATCTAAGTCATAAAGCATTGTCCATCAACACCCTTAAGGCGATAAATATTCCCTTCAAATTTCTTTCCTGTAGCAATCAATGTTTCAGATCCTTTTCGGATCTCACATTTCTCATCCTTAAACAAAAGATCATATCCTTTTCTACACATTTGACCAATGCTCAATAGATTATGCCTTAAACCCTTAACATAGTAGACATTGTCAGTATGATGCTTGCAATAAAAACTTATTGAACCTATCCCACAAATTTTAGCACCAGTATCATATCCAAACATAACTAGACCTCCATCATATTTTTCAAGTTCCACAAACTTACTCTTGTCACCAATCATGTGATGTGAGCAACCACTATCAACTACCCAATTTTTTTTTCCCTATTTAGCATGTAGAGCAGAATATATCTGCTTCATTTTTCTCCTTCTCCTTCTCCAAAGGGATTTCCTTCACCTATTTTTCTGAATTAGTAGAAGTAGGTTCATCCTTAATCACCAAGAACAAGAATTCATTGTCATCTAGATCTTCATATTCTGAATCTTCATAAGAAATACTAGCATTCTCATTCACATAGTAAGCTCACGTTAATCTTCTTTCCAGTCTTTTTCTTTCTCATATCTTTGTTTATTCTTTAGCTCTTTCGAGGAAACTTCCTGACTTATAGTGACCAATTTCTCAAACTAAAAGAACTTAAAGGAAATTGCAGCCCTTACGAACCTTTTCTCCATTCTTCTTCAAGTTAACTTTGATTTCATGAAAATTTTCTTCATCGGATCTTCAATTTTGTAACTAAAAGGTCTCTTTTCCTCCACTTCTTAGATTCGGTTTCCTCATTTCATAAGATGTCAAGAATCCTAGAAGAAAATATTTAGTACAAGTCTTATAATCTATATTCTACTCAATAGCACTCACTATAAGCATCAGGAAGAGTTTTGAGAATCTTCTTTACAATCCTGGTTTCATCTATAGTGGCGCCAAGAGATCACATTCCAGCCACTACCTCATCCAATCTCTGTACATAAGCTTTAACATTTTCATCTTTGGACATATGCATAAGATCAAAATGTGTTTCCAAATTCTACAATTTTGCCTCTTTTTCCCTTTCATCACCATCATGTGCTCTTTCTAAAGTGACCTAGACTTCCTTAGCTATCTTCAATTTTTGAACCTTAATCAACTCGAAATGTACAAGACTATTCTTCAAGATGAACTTTTCCTTATTATTCGCTTCATGTGCTCTAATTTTTTCAGGTGTACTCAGACCATTAGTAGGAGTGTAGGGATTCTTATAAGCTTTCTCTACATCATATCCACAATGCTCCAAATATTCTTCTATCAATACTTTCCAGATACCATAATTAGTTCCATTGAACCTTGGATAATCAAAGATCATTTTGCTAAACATCCTAGACCTTCCTCAAGTGGTTAAGCTCTTCACCAAGGAACCAAGATCTGGTACCAATTGTTGGATAGGACAACTGAGGGGGGTGAATCAGTTGTCAGAGATTATAACCTTCAATTCAATTACTGGAACTTAACACATAAACTAATTAAATGACTAGCCATCAAATGCTAATACACAAACACAATAACACCAAATTTATATGGAAAAACCAATGATGGAAAAACCACAGTGAGGATTAACTCACACTATAGAGAATATCAAAACCAATTACAAAAAGGCTCATTACCTAAAATAAGGCTCACTTCCTACAATAAGGACTCATTGTGCATAGGGCTACAACCTAGAGATACAAAAGAAGACAAAGAAGACTTGTTACAGAGAGACAACAATCCAAATGCAACAAAGGATTCCACCACAATTACTGATCAACCTACATGAATGATAGAGTTCACCTTCTACTCACTGCATCTAGAAACTCAACATTAGGCTTCACACTGATCAATCAGACGCATAACTCGCACACTTTTAGAATATCATCAAAGTTGTATCTGCTCTTTCACTTATCTTCCTTTTTTTCTTGTGTACAATTTTCATTGCTAGCTTATTCTGTATTTATACTATCTCCAACTTTGAAAAGATACAAAATCAGCCATCCAACTTCAAATTCAAATTAGGTTGGCTCCAAACATCCTAGGGTGAAATTAGAATGTGGGTAACCCAAACACACACTTCAACAACTTCGAATATAGTGCTTAAGACACGATTGACCAAACTAGTGTAAAAAACATAACACAATTAAGCTCAATACTTAGAGAAACCAAAAATATTTTCTCTAAACCCGCAAGTCAAAAGAATTCATCAAAGAGAAATCTGGACCAGCAACATTTCTCTCGGATCTCAGCCAAAATACAGAAAAACATAGGTCACAATTGGTGAACACAACTCAATCTTCACAAAGAATCGATAGCCAAGAATCTGGATATAGCAACCTTCAAAAAACTTGACTAACATATCTGATCCACACAAACATAGAGACAAGTACCAGAGCAACAACTTCAATAGTTGAATACCTACAATCTTCCTTTAATACAATTTTCTTAATATCCTCAATATATATAGTCAACAGTAACTAGTAGATAACTAGCTTACCAGTTGACATCAATGACAACACTTTCATTCCTCTTTCCATTCTTGCAACATCACCTTCCATTAATCTTACCAGCCTCATAGAAAACACATCATTTACTGTTTGGTAATGCTCCCAATATTGGTGAACATTAATCTAGGGCATATGAGCATAAATCAAATTATTCCCTGGTTTTCTATGCAGGGTAAGAATTTTGTTCAATCCTTGTATACACACCCTTAGGGTGCAGGAATAAACAATATAAGACAACATGGTGAACCATTGGGTGTTCGAGAAAGTCATGATCTATTCATGCAACTTGTCCTTGATAAAACTCGCCCAGTGAATTTGCACAGGGCCTTCCATTATTTTCACTATAATCTTGAACATCCACGGTTCAAATTTGTTGGCAACCTTGAGTCCATCTATACTGCTCAATAGGGTTATTATGTCCCAAACATCTTGAATAAACACAAACCTAAGGATTTATCTCATTTTCTTCGTAATCTCCTCCTGACACCATGTCGCATTCATAAACTTCCTGATTTGTTCTTCTACATTTAGGTACACCATAGCTAGGACTTGCATATTCAATGGATTCAATTGTTTGAATGTGGGGAGCCAAAATGTGTATACAATTCCATTTACAGAGAGGTCTACATAGACTCCTCTTTCTTTCTCAATGACCCTCTTATTTGGATCATACCAATTATAAACTCAAATACCAGTTTAGGAGCTTCCATTGCTAGCAAAAACCCTTATGAAAAATGCAGTCCACTTGCAATGATGCTTTTGGCACACTAGGAGGAACCCTGTTAATGAATCCATGTAGCAAATTAATTGTTAGTAAACCTTCCTGGATGGGTGTTTGTAACTATCCCACCAATTGATACAACTTACGAAATAGGGGACTCGAATCCCTCATCTATCAGTTTCTTCTTGGAAGTGCTCATATTTGTCTTGGTTTCCTACATTATTAGCAAATATGTGCCTTGTGTGCGAGTTAAGGTTAAATTTAACCACCAATTTTCAATAATTCATAAATTTTCCTTACTCACAACATTTATAGTATGCAATTAGGTTAAATTCCTTTAAAAATAATTAGCATTTCAATGACCTAATCAGTGGTAATGCCATTTAACCTAAGCCATGCATGCATGAAAGAATGAATAGAAATTATGTTACTAGAAACATACCTAGTTTCGTTGATGATATGGTTGTCTGAACGCAATTAAAAACCCTTGGTAGCTGTGTTCTTTGGCTTTCCGAGACTTACCTTTCTTTGCACACCATAATCTTGGTTTTAATTCTTTGATGTACTTACATGTGAATAATTTGGTGCAATAGAGTGTTATGGAAGTAATTGCATGCTCAAAGTGGTGCCAAGTATGCATGCTATTTTCCACCTTCATTAATTTATTTAGCTGTGCATTAATTATCTTGAGCAAAGGTGCAATCATGGTGAATTAGGGTTCAAATCATGATCTCTTTGGTTCTTATGCAGGGGTCCACCATTTGGTAAGAAAGCAACACAGACAACTGACGTGGAACACTTCCATGTCACTTTGATTCTTATGATGCAAATTTTTTTAGAGGCAGTGCCACCTTTGGATACTTAACAATTTGATAATTAATTGAGGCTTGAATCATTTGACATTGGACTTCGAAGGACTATTAGGAGTCGGGACTTTTTCCTACCTAGTTCATGAGAACTGAGCACAGAGGAAAAATCAAGACGGGGTGCAAGATAGACCAAATCAATTTGAAATGAAATTTAAAAAAAAATTCTGATCTCCGGTTCTAAGGAAAAGAAAAAAACTATCAGGCTAACTAGAAAAGAGGGGAAACATACGCACGAGGACAATTTTTATGGGTGAAAAATTATCATGTGCAACAATTGGCCAGACAAAAGAGAAACTTGTCGAAGATAAAACATCTTTAGAGAAACAACATTGATAGCTGGGACAAGGGTCTGGTAAATCGATAAGGTCAGGGAAAAATTTAACAAACATTCCAAGCCCAACAAAGCAAGAAATTAAGCGGGGGGGTCAAACAAGTTGGATCAAGAACTAATCATTTTACCATTTCCTCCAAAAGCAAAAGTAAAGGAAGGGAAAGCAACAAAAAAAGAGGGGATCCACATTTTGCTGAAGAGAAAAATGGGGCGTGTTGTGAGACCACACAACAACTAGAAACCAACAAAACCAAACAAAACAATAGAAAGTCAATTCTAGACCTAATGACCATACTTCAAATTTTTGTAGTCTTTAAATTATAAATAATTAGACCCTCATTCTAGCATTCCATTTTCACTTTAGCTAGCATACAAGATTAAATTTTATTGAGCTCACGTGTGTGCAACTAATTTATTTCGCTACAGTAAATTCAGAGCATAATGGATGTTTTCATTTACTTGCATAATTTGGTAATTCCTTTTAATCCAACCTTGGATAGATCCTTGCTTCCTATAAAGTGTCCATAGCCTCGACAAAGTTATCTCTTTAATTCCCCCAAACATAGCTCTATTACTAGGCAGGTGTCTATAGCCCCAGTTGAGATATTTGGATAGCCTAAAGAGTTGAATTTTCTCTTTTGATATTTCTTTGATATTTATTTTTTCATTTTTTCATTAAATATTTCATTGTAAGCTCTTTTGCTTCAACTTGCAGGCAACAAAGCCTTCTATTAGGTTAGGAATTATAGTGGTAGCAAAGGATACCTTTTGATTTTTCACTCAATGAAAACAACTATTATCCAAAATTCAATAGAATGATTTAGATATGGGTGTTTGTAGCTCAACATCAACTAAATGATTTATGTGAACTAAAGTGAACAAAACCAAACAATTCCCCAATTATCTATAATTAAAGGACTATTTCTAGTCAAGGCATGAATCACATTTCCAGAATTGACGTTCTATTATTTTGACCACCTATGAAGGTTTATAACTATCATATATGTCAACACAAAACCCTAAAAACAAAAAAAAATAAAAGAAAGCACAAAAATCCCCCCCCCCCAAAAAAAAAAACTATATACATACTTACAACAAGGACTTGCAACCAATGCTAGGCTTGAAAGTAATGCTTCAGTAATTGTTCATTGACTAGCAATGGAACATCCTCTCTTGTTAAAGTCTTAAGCCTATAAATGCTGTCACCTAAGATTTCATATACTTGGTAAGTACTAGTCCATAAATTTTCAAACTTACCATGTTCAAACTTATGCTCATGGGCTTTGTCCCAATATAGGACTAAATCAGATATTCTGAAAGTTTTTAATCTATCCCTTTTATCGAACCAACACTTTACCATAGAATGGTGCATAGAAACATGATCTATTGCTCTAGTATTCTTTTCATCCAAGTGAATTAGATGTGATTACCAAGCTTTGGTTTGATCATCTAATCCAACATACTCTTGAGCAAATTTCCAAGTAAGAATCTTCAAATTTATAGGAAATATAGGATCTATTCCATAGAATAAGTGGTAAGGGGAATTCCCTAATGCAGATTTCATCCTGGTACGATCTACCCAAAGGGAGAATTTCAACAAGGAATGAAATTCCCTAGGATTCTTTTCAATTAGCCTTCTAATTATATCCAATAGGTTCTCGTTCGATGATTCTACTAATCCATTTCCCTATGGGTAATAATTAGATGAAAATTTTAACATTATACCTTATTCAAATGCCCAATTAGAAAATTTCAATGAGGAAAAAGCAAGGGCGTTATCACATACCAAAGCATACAGTATTCCAAACATGGTAATAATATTCTCATCTAAGAATTTAATTACCACCTTTGTGGTGCATTGCTTGCTATGGAACACTTCATTCCACCTGGTACAATAATCAGTGGTAGTTAACACAAACCTGTGGCCTGCAAATGACAAAGAGTTAATTATGCCAATGAATTCTAACCCCCATTATGAAAAAGGGCACATCTCCATCATGAGATGCAATGGTTGTGCATTAAATATTCCTTTATTTGCAGTAGTTTGACATGTGTAATAATGTTTTACATTCTCATATGTATCCTTGAAAATAGTCAGCTAGTAGTAGCTGGCTCATTCGGCTCTTAGAATGAGGTGTGTAGTAGCCAAAGTTGCTTTGTGAGATATGCTAAATTTATCATGTAGTTCATGCAACACTTCACTAGCTTCTATCTTATTTAGAAATCTCAAATAGATTCCTTCATGATTTCACTTCAACATAACCCCTCCTTTAATCATATAGCTCTGGGCTTTAATTTTCAGTGAACTTCTTTGATTACTTTGCATATGGTCTTGGCAATTGTTTCTAACCAGATAGTACCATATATCTGAGTAAAAATCATCTTGGTCTTCTACATCCAAAGTATACTATTGGATAGAAATTTGTGGATCAATCTCATCAATGGATTTAACTAAGGCTTTCTTGTGAACTAACTTCATGGGTATAATTTCCAAATCAAATTCCTGCAAGATCATAACCCATTTAGCTCTCTTTTCTCCAAGCTTGCTTCGTGTCAACATCTTTACTGTGGCGTCAAATATAGTAGCCTTGACTATACTTTTGAGAATGTAATGTTTGAACTTTCTTACAGCCTTGACCAAAGTAAAAGCTTCTTTCTCAATATTGAAATATCTTAGCTCTGCCTCTTTAAAGGGAGCACTCATGAAAATGATTGGATTTTCTTCTTTATTCTCGCCCCTTTGTGTCAATACAAATGTACATGTATGACTAGAAGTAAAAGAGTAAATATAAAATAGTTTAATGTAATATGGACTTACCAACACCAATGCTTCCACAATTGTAGCTTTCATATTTTTGAAGGTGAGCTTATTCTCATTCATCAACTCAATTTTTGCATCTTTCTTCAACATATCATTGAGTGGTTTGACTATCTCGGAAAATCCTCTAACAAACTTTCAAACGAAATTGACCTTACCAAAGTATGACTTCAATTATTTCTTACTTCTTGGGGGATGCAGCTTAAGTAAGGAACTCACTCAATCGGGTCCATTGAAATACCTCTTTCAGAAATAATGTGTCCTAGCAATTTCCCTTCAATCACCCCAAAAACACATTTCTTAGGATTTAGTGAAACTCTGTATGTTTCACACTTTTGTAATATTGACTGAGATCATGAACATGATCTAATCTATTCTTAGAAAATACCGTGAGGTCATCCGTGTATATAATGATGCACTTTCCTACCAAGTATTTGTTCCACCTCGATTTATAGCTACTATTGCATAGGGAAATTGATTGTAATGTTTGAATCTTGTGATGAATGTTACATCATCTTGTTATTAAATGAATGTGTCCCATTTGAATTACTGCCTCTATTTGGATCAAGTACTTATATTGATTTAATTTCTGATTAAATGTTGAATACACTATGGAATAATGTTATTCTAACTTGTGAGATGTTTTTACCTTAGAAGTTATGAGCATATGACTGCCGATGTCATGTCATGAGGTGCATAGCGTATTGTTCCTCTAGATGAGAGAGACATCATTCAGGGAGGAACTTGGTCGGGTAAACAGTAACAATTACCAATTGAGCATACACACATGTTAGTATAGGCTCTAAGAAACCAAGTCAGTTATGTTGGTCTAGATAAGTCCATCCTTAGGCTCTAGTAGTTATGTTTACTTATTTATGCTTTGAAAGTGGTGTTTACTCATTTGTATGACTTATTGTGCTTTGACCTTAATGTGGAAAACGTGAATGGATATATGTTAATAGGTCAAGTGAGCATGTATATACATGTATATAATGTACACATATCCATATGTATATACATATCAATACATATGTATGCTTGGTAGATGGATATTCCCATATGTACGTGTCGACATGATATACATACATTTACGTGTACACTGTGTACAGTGATATACATATATATACATACCCACATTACCTATTTCCTGTGAATAATGATGTTAATAATAATAATATTTTATCGGAATTTACATATATTCATATTTACACGAATATGTAAGTATGTATATTGAAAGTATGCTGACTAGTTCGCAATATACATATTAAACAATTAATACATATAAGTGTAAATATTTAAATATGTAAATGTTTATTTAATAATATATAAGTATATATTATATTATAGTTTTACTTAATACATATATGTATATATTTAAATAGTAATATTTAAATATATATATATACATATATATCAGAGTAAATAAATCTATAATAGAAATATATAAATATATATTAAATATATAAGAATAATTGAATTTAATATTATTACCATAAGTAATTTGGGAAATCAATTTTATATTACTTTGGGTAATTTTGGAAATTGAATTTTATATTACCGTGGGTAAAATTGTAATCACTTCGCATAGTAAAATCTTTATTAATGACTTTGGAAATATTTGATTTGATTGAAATAAGAAATTGATACATGGTAATAATAGCTTTGTTTTGAAATCAATATTAAATATTTATTTTGAACTATGGGAAATTGAAATATTGAGAGAGTTAAATATTTGAAATATAAAATACTTCATAGTGTAAAATCGAAACATAATTTAAAAGGCAAAATCTGAAGGAAGCTTTTCCCGTGAAATGGCGGATGAAGGAAAAACGCAGAAATGTTAGGAAGAAATTCTCAAACGAGGCTGGAAAAGAGGGCGACGCAGTCTGTAATTTGAGAGGTGTTTGATGATAAACCTTGACCGATTCACAAAGTGGTGAGTCATTTCTTCATGGGCGCCATTACAGGTAAGTTTCCTGTAGGTGGCAATTCTTCTTACTGAGTTGATTTATTCTTCTTTTGCTGGCTCAAAAGGAAGTTGAATCACCTCCATTTTTGATGATTAACGGTTTAAGAACCTGCCAAGTATCATTTTGACTATTTCTGGGCACTTTGTTGTCAATCCACATGCCTCCATTAATGAAATCCGTTGCATTTCGGGCCTATATATACACGCCCTTCCTTTCATTGTAAAAAAACACATTGAGCAATCTGAGTTTAGTATTTTTATTGAAATCCCATATCCATTTCGTTGTATTGCTTGCATTTACTGTATTGTTGAGTTTGAAAAATACAGTGAATTTTTACCAGCATTTACCAGTTACAGTGATTATATCATTTTGAGCTCAGAGTGAGGTATTTGTGAATTATAGTTTAGTAAGAATTTAGTGGTGGAAACACGTTTGAGAGAAGAGATATAGGAATTCATTATAGAGTGAAATACTATCACAAAGAAGCCATTTTTAGTTGGAATTCTGGAAGATTATTTGAAGGAGAGTCTAGAAGAGCAATTCTGGAAGGAGAAGCTTTAAAATCAGGCATGAATCCTCCTAGTTTATAACTTTTATTGAAGTGTTGTTTCCTTTTTGGTCTTGTGATTGCTGCTTTCAATTAGCTCTACTAGGAAAGAACTATTTTGATGAATATTTAAAGCAATGCATTGAAGGAGAAAATGTGTAAGGGATTCAATGATTAAGGGAATTGTGAAAAAGGGATTATATGAGTAAAGAGCTTAAGGGATTAGTTTACTTATCTTACATTAAAGGGAAATAATGGAAAAAGATAAAAGGGAAGGATTTATTTGCATTTTGAATGACTATTGCATGTTGTGTATGGTCTTTGTAAATGGAGAATACGTAGATGTACTTATTATCTATTAGGATCGAAATGAAAGAAGAATCAAGTAAAGTCTTTTAGCTTAAGTTATTAGGATAACTGAGACAAACTAAGTACTCCTAGGATAAAGATTTCCTAATTAGGAGGATTGATACAAGACACTTGTAGACTGTTTCGTTTCTAGTAGGTTCGTATGATTGTAGGATGTCTGGGGTGACGGATTCACCCATTGAAGGACAAAAACCTATGCATAGAGTAAGGAAGCCTCAAGTCAAGTCGGCCCTGAGTAGTGTTTATGATAGATGACCTTCATTCGAAGTGCTGAATGAAAATACTTTGGCCAAAGTAGTGAAATGTACGACTTCCACTTAGATGTGAGATAGTTGAGACTACACTGTTAGTTTATTGTGATCCTAGTACTAGTTTGAGATTGTGAAATAGCAAAGTTCTAGTTGTGTAGGACACGACACTATGCTCAGTTGGTAATCGTTAAAGGATACCCTACCAATCTCTTCTTCGAAGGAGGGCCATCTATCTAACGATAGGTGTGCAGGGGACCGCATTATAAGTCCGTGGTTGGCGGAAAAGCGCCCGAGTGATGTTTCTCCTCCATAGCAAGCGGCTGATGTACCAAGATTTGAAAGGACGGACTCCTGGACCTTCTTACTTCTATTTGTGCAAAAGCTTACGAGCTATGTATGTAACTATATTACTTTTGAACTCTGATTTATATTTGCAATGAAAATGAAATTCATGTGGAAACATAATGTAACTTGTACGTGTGTTCAATAAAGAAAGGAAATTTTTTATTGTATTGTCTTTATTACTTGTTACCTTTACATGTATAAAGTGAGAATTGGAAAGTTTTTAATTTACGCAAGGAATAGGTCGTTACATGTGGCATCAGAGCTACCAGGTTCTGCACTGAAACCTATGAGCTCATTACGCAACAATGCGTAAACCTTATCAGAAGATAATGGTTGAAAAGTTCTAGTGCCACAACAGCAAAAGAAAAGAACTTAGAGAAGTGAAAAGGAAAAATAAGATCCTTAGTAACTTATGTAAAATTGGAATGAGTTAAAAGTAATCCCTAGAAAAGGAACTCCTAAACGAATAAATGTCACCTAGAATTGTGGAAGTATATGCAATTAGGTTAGGTGGAAAGGTTAGGATGAATAACCAGATTTTATCTTTATCCAACAAAATAGTTTTATGACTCCAAGGAATGAGAAGGAATGTGATAACCTTTTTGCAAACTACAATTATAAAGATTTGGAAACTTTTTTGATTTGTTTAGAACAACAACAAGTCTATGAGAAATTGAGAATGAAACAAGGGAATTAATGTTGAAGTTAAGACATCGAGACGACAACGGAAATTGTCGGATGAGAAACCACTAAAACCTAGGAAAGATAGAGTAAGAGGTTGCACGGAATGTGGCAAGGTAATGTCTAGTATACCAGGAAATGAAGATTGGATGTCATCATTGGCAGTACATACATACTCTCTTTAGATTCTAGAGGAAAATGGTAGAACATATGATAGATCAATCTAACATTATGTTCTAAATGGATAAACTCATCAAAGTAATCAACATCTTTGGAAAACTTGACTTACAGGATTTTGATTATAAATATATATTGTGGACAAGTACTTGCTTAGAAATCTTGAAAGGGTGTTTTAGTTTAGCAAATAATGATAGGGTTGTGTAAACCATGATCATACTTGAAACGTTCAATTGAGCGAATGTGCAAAATATTATTGTCAATAAGCGAAAGTGGTAAACCAAAACTTGCATGAAAATCCTATGAATGTATGCTTATATGTTTTCCAAAAGATAGTTAGAAGTATAATTAGGCTAACTTGTATTAAACATTCAGGTCTAAGTGAACTTTTAAATCATGGTGAAAGTGTATGAGAGGACGAGAAATATTCCTGGAACAAGTCGTGAAGAGGAACAAGAACCAACAGGAATAGAAGCAAAGCTGGATCAGATTCTGGCAAGATTGTCCAATCTTGAAAAGGCAAAAGCAGTTGAGATACCTATCACCAATAATGAAGAGGAAAGTTCTTCGCATGGAGAGGACATTAATCATAATCATGAGAAGGAGAAATCTCCAACTCTGTCTATTGAGAAGAAGAAGAAACAAGTGTCCACTGAGTTAACAAAGGATATGAAGAAGATATATCCTCCAAAATTTGATGGAAGTACCGGAGGTGACGAAGCTGAAACTTGGTTAGTACAAATGGAAAAGTACTTTGAAATAAGAAATTATGACGAAGTTACTAAAGCAGCTTGGGGTGCTTATCAATTAGCGGGTGAAGCCTCTAACTGGTGGATGAACAAGAAACTAGAATTGGATATAAATTCCTGGAAGCTGACTTGGGAAGAGTTCGTTGAAATCTTCCGCAAGCGATGGTTGCCACAACTTTATTATGACCAAAAACTCTCTAACTTCCAAGAATTGAGGCAAGGGACCATGTCAATCAACGAGTATTGGGAGAAGTTTACTCGACTTCTTCGATATGTTCCTATCTATCATAAAGATGAACGATTCTGGATCAGGAAATTCATCTTGGGACTCAACAAAAATATTGGAGGTGAAGTCGATATGCATGGTCCGACCATAATGGATCTTGTGTATGAAAAATCCATTAAGCGGGAACAAAAGCTTAAGGCAGACTCCAATCAATGTGAAGGAGAAGAACAAAAGAAGGAAACTGAAGTCCCAGACAAGATTGCCCCCAAGAACGAATAATTTGCTCAAGATGCAGCAAGGAAAAAGGGGAAGAGATCTCGCTTCAATGAGAAGGAATTCAGAAGAGATTGGAAAAGAGACAACTCCAGGTATAATGACACTAGTAAAGCTAGTGAAGGTGATAATAAGACCTGGGAAATCATAGAGAAAAGAGGACCAAGAGCAGGATGCTTTATTTGTAGAGGTAATCATTATGCAAATGAATTCCCTAACAAAACTTCTGGTACCCAACATGGCAACTCACTGCCTACTCAAAAGGCCACGTTTCAGCAGAGGAAACACGCTACCATGAGTGATGGAAAAGTTGATGTCCAGATTTCACCGATCAAACATTCTTGAAACTTTCAAGAGTGTAGAATAAATGTAGAGTCATGTTTTTATGCTTTTGAATAATACCTTAGTTCATCGGGGACGATGATTCCTAAGGGGGGAAGTATGTTACATCCCGATTTTATAGCTACTATTGCATAGGGCAATTGATTGTAATGTTTGAATCATTGTGATGAATAAAACATGATTGATCGTGTTATTAAATGAATGTGTCCTATTTGAATGATTGTCTCCATTTGACTATTAATTTATATTGATTTAATCTTTGATTAAATGTATACAATTATGTAAATAAATGTTATTCTAACTTGTGAGATGTTTTACCTCATATATACATATGACT
>VDFB02204523.1:0-13438 GCA_007258455.2 Sequoia sempervirens | reverse complement strand
GGCCCTTATCAACCACATCTGATCTTGATCGATCAATTCTTCTTCCTCTTCTACATCTGAATCTTCCACCTCATCTTCATCCTCACTTTCTCCTCTCCTTCCCGGGTTTAACCCTCTTCTCATCTGTTTTTGCAACGCATCAATTTGTCTCTGGAGGCTCAAACCTCTACGCCAATGGATCTTCTTCCATCGCATTTCTACCACCTCGCCACCTTCCGCATTCACCACGCCACCAGGTATCAATTTTGGAGGCATCTTGAAAGATTCGGAACCCACAACCACGGGTCTCGGGTAACCGCCTCACGATCGCATCTGTTCACACGCCAAGAAACCCGCCGATACCACCTCGACGAGGGAGCAAAACCCAGACACGAATACACTCACAAAATAGAGAATAATATTTTATTCATAAATATGGAACTTCTTACATGCAGAGGATCTCAAATCCCCAAGCTCTGTATTACATGCAAATTACTAACTTACAGAAAATTACCCAGATCCCCTTTCACAGCATGCGAACTTCTTTTCCCAAAAAGTTACCAAAAAATCAGAAACAAGCCCCTAAATAGACCCATTTCTGTTTGGAACCAAAAACAACCTTCGAGATAAGATTTTTGACGGTTTGGCGCCAAAATTACAATTTGAAATTCAAGTTAAATTCACAGTTGAAAATTAGCACATTTCTAAAATATGCACCAACTTCCGGCAGCCATAACTTTTAATCCGACCGTCGGATCTTCAATGATAATACCTTTTCGGAAAGCTCTCGAAAAGACAATTTTCCACAAAGTAGGCCTTTGGTGGACTACTTTGGCATTTCCACAAATTTTCAGGCCCATCCGGGATCATTTGGTGCCTCAAACTGAGCTCGGAAGGTTTTTCAGGGCAAAAAGCAGAAATTGGAACTTGAATAACTTTCAAGTCGTGAATGATCTTGACCTGATTCTTTCACCAGACTGTGTATTTTTCCATCCTAACCTTCCCATAAATTTCTGTCTTCCCATGACTTCAAATGCAAACCTGCTAAAAATAGCAGTTGAGCAGAAAAAGCATAAAAGTAGTTCTGAAAGTTGGAAACTCTTATTTGACGAAAAGGGTATCCAAATACAAAAACATCTACAAAAAGAAAACAAAGGAACAAAAATGGAAATCATCTTTTGGGTGATGCAAGATTCCCTCACACCACCGGATGCTCACATCAACCATTTGGAAACATATTTTTATGAACACTTTAGTCCTTTGAGATGGATGAAAAATATGACTCTTCTAAGCCTTACACTAAACACAAATGAGGAATTTTTTACAATGAATTTATTACTAGAACAATACAAAAGTTATGAGTTTAGGGAAAACAATATAGTTTATTATAAACCATACTAAAATCCACCTATAGGTACAAACATATCATTATTACATGTCTTAGATTATAAGTTGTCTCAAATTTTGACACTTTTTTTCTCATAGTCTCGTTAAGAAACTTTGTTAGATCAATATACCTTGAAATAATTAGGATCATTTATTTATTAAATGATGCCTCTAATATATTTCAACCATTGAATGTGATGTGTTTGCACCATAAGGTTGCATCCCATGATGTGTAGAAACAACATTATGACTCTTGACACCCTTACACTAAACATAAATGACACAATTTGTAAGAATTTGTTAGTCCTTGGTATGGTAAAATAGTTTAGATTTGATAGAAAATTAGATAGGTTATTGTATGTGGACTTAAATTCACATGTAGGTTCAAATTTAACTTTACTAGGTGCCACACATTTTAAGAGCTACTATGTCAATGTTTAACACTTTTATGTCTTAGGTCTCTTAAGAGAATTTTATAAATATGTGTATCCTAGAAATATCAAGACCATTAAGCAATGAAATGAATCCTCCAATATCATCAAAATTACCATACTAATATGTTGGTACTACTATTTTGGTCTAATAAGGTGCATACTAAAAAAATATGGCTCATGGAACCATTAAACTAAACATAAATGAGGTATTTTACTAGAATGCATTTATTATTGATATTGTTAAATAGTTTGTAGTTGATGTAAACTAAGAATACTTATTATGGATAAAACCAAAATGTACCTCTAGGTGGAAACACAATATTCCTAGGTGCCACAGATTTTGAGAACCACTATGTCAAAGTTTCACACTCTTTTTTCCTTTAAGTTTCTTAAGAAAGTTTTTTTGGATTTGTGTAGCCCAAAAGGATAAGAGACCTTTTGAAAATTAGAGAGGAATCTATTAGAATTAACCCACCCACCCCTATGTTTGAACACCATTCTTTTGATCCCACAAGGTATAGAATGAAAAATATGACTTAGTAGCCTTACAATAAATATAAATGAGAAATTTTACAAATGAATTCCTCGTCCATATTGTAATTCCCACATTTTAATATGGATGTAACACATAATGACAAAACTTTAAAAAACCTAGGTTCGCAACCTAACTTCTTTCTCAAGATGTCAAGGAAAGCATTGCATACCCTAAATCACAGCATGACTTATAGGGTTAACATTATTTAATGATATTATATTGAACAAGGACATCACAAGTTTTAATTAACTATAGGTTCTTGGTGAAATGCTTCATCAATCAAATTCCATAGTTGTTTGACTTTAAAAAATTACTAAAATCATAATGAGGTAGCTAAATATCTTTACTTAACCCCACCAACTAACTTATTACTTGACTTGAACCTTTGTCCTTAATTTTTCCTAAGATATCTTAGTTGTATCAACCCGGTCAAATTAATCTTCTTGAAGAGTAACTAATCCTAATAAAATTATTTCAATATTATCATGATTTAAGTTTAAGAGCTTCAATATAATTATTTCCAAAAACTATCTTTTAATTATTATGGTGAAATATCTCAACATAAATTCTTGGTTGGTTTTCCTTACCATCTAACATTAAGAGGTTTCAACATTCACAAATTAATTAGGTATATGATAATTGAAGAAAATGATACACCAATTTCCACCTTAAAAATAATTTTACATGAGAATAAATAATTTTCCATTTAAACTAATTACCAAATAAAATATACATGCCTTATAAATTTAATACTTTCACCAAATAGATATCTTGGTTAATAATCTTCTTAATTAATATTAATATTTAAGTAGTCAATAAATGAACTATTTAATTGATCAAATAGTTAACACTTTTGACTAGGTAAGAACATAGTTGAGAAGAAAAAAATAATTTAATTAATTTTTTTTTTAAATATCCCATATACAAAAATTTAAATGATTCAATTAACGATTTTATCTAGGTTGTACTAGATTGGGTAAAATAAATTTTAAAAATAATTTATCTTCTTATAGTTTGAAGGTTAAATTCTACTTGATAGACTTAAAGGAAAAAAAAAAAAGAGGTGATTTAAAATTCAAACTTAAAAATCCATTAATTATTTAAGTTGTAACTTAAATGAGGGGTCCTAATCCATGAACCCCCCACGTGGACTTAATTAATTGAATTTAGATTAGATTAAAAAAAAAAATAGATTAATAAAAAGGTAAAAAGATGAGCATTCAATCTCATCAACCCTTAGATCTTAGGGCAATAAGATGTAACCCTAAATCATAACAATGGCTTATTAAAAAGCTTATCTTCCCATTTCATTATTTTTCTTCTTGTAGATTGGAGGGAGTTTCGTAAGAGTATGAGAATGGATTATTCCCTATGGATTTCAAAATGGAACCAAACCAAAAATCTCTTTATTCTTTATGGATATTGTAGAGGAGGGGGACTAGCTACTCCAAGACCCCAAGTCATGGGAGGGTCCTAAGGAATAGGCTGCCCTGATCTACCTCAAGATTGCTAAATGATTTGGAAAGGTTAAGATGCTAAGGTTGAAAAGGAAGAGAAATCTAGTTGCTACTATCTTGTTGCTAACACGAATGTTTCAAGGAGTCAAACGATCTAATTCCTAGAGTTCAATCCACAACCCAGATAGCTCACTGCCTAAGGATGACAGTGTAAGACATACAAGATAGTGCAATGTGCTATCATCTCGATGGGGTGTTGGCATTTGTATGGATAACCTGAGTGTGAGGAACAGATAAAAAATCTAGAAGACAACCTAACAGATTGACTGATAGAGTTTTATATGTTCTGACATAATATAAAGAAAGTATGAAAATGAAGTACAATAAGAATAATATTTTAACTATATATGCTTAAGTTGACAAAGGAAGTGAGAAGATCTAGTACTAAATTCCTCGTAATGTGATTCTTCGAATAACTCTGGAACTAAGAAGCATCTACACACAAGACCAAGGAAAATTTTGGGGTTATTTTTAGAGGATTTCCTCAATTAGTCCCCCACTTTGGTGTTTCCACCTTCATGTATATAGTCAGATAGCAATGATGTAGAAAATCATAAAGGAAATATATTGGAATGGAAGTGCCAAGAAACACACAAAACAAAATATGCTACTACGTAACACAATGATACAAAAGTAAGTGGCAATGGTGGATATCACCTTTGCAACTACGTGCTCTCAAGGAAAGTAGAGGAAGTAGTGAGCTTGCAAGATCTCCAACAACAACTTTGTTGCACGGAGTGTGGGAGCCAAAAAACTAGTAGCTTATAGCTACGATGAAGCTTGAAGTGTAAGGATGGAGCTAAAAGTGAGTGTGTAGATTGAAGCCAAGAGTGAATTGATCCCAAAAGTGTGTAGAAATTGAATGGAATGAAGGAATAAGCAATTTGAAAGGAAAAATTAAGGAAAAGGAGATGTTCTACATCAATCAAGGGAGCAGGAGGTGTTACGGTTTATGTCCAATGGAGAAGTTACATTTAATGCCTCTACAGATTCTAGAGGCAAGAATCCTTTCTGGATGATAGTGTGGTTCATGGACGTCCATGCAGTGCACATGCATCCTTGACAAAATTCCTCTATCGACATGTAAATAGGTTGCCAAGTGGATAGGGAAAGGTGGTAGATGTTGGGATTGAATCATCAAAATTACATTTTCTAAGGTGAGGGGTATGAAAATGGGGAATTTTTGAGGGGAGAAAATTCATGCCATCACATTTTTCCCCCACTTTAGTGAGCATATGCATCAATGAATGAGAGGTAAGGTAGAGAAATTTTTGAAGAGTTTATACTTGAACCGTTGAGGAAGAAAATCACAATCTAACATTCTCATATTTGTAGGATAGATGTCTCCACAAGTACTCAATCCTATGGAAATTTGAATGAAAGCTCTAGAAGTGCTCAGTCCTACAAAATTGGCTCCATGGGTGCTCAGTCCTGTAGAAGGTGAAAAAAGGTTCTAGAGGTGCTCAGTCCTACAGAATGAAAGCACTTTATAGGTGCTCAGTCTTACAAAGAAGGCGCCACAGGTGCTCAGTCCTGGGGGTGGAAATGAAAGGCTCTATAGAATCCGATTGTCCCTTACAAGTTCTCAATCCTGTAAGAAAATATTGACAAGGTGCTTAGTCCTCCAAGCTTGATTGTAATAGTAGCTTCACAAGTGCTCATTCCTGTAAAGCAACATGTTAATTCATAGAAAAAGCGTGTCAGGCAAGCAAAAGTCACATAGACAAATAGTTGCAAAAGTGTTTGGGCCTTACACATATGATCAAATGTTTCTTAGTTGAATAAAATTGATATAGGTTAGTAAATCCAACACTAAATTGTAAGTAATGTATAACATTATTATATTTCCCAAGTTCTAATAATCATTACATCAAAGTTTAATTTTTTTTACTATTAGGTCTCTTGAAAGGCTTTATAGAATTCAAGTAGCTTGGAAGGATTGAGTACCTTTGGAAATATAAAAAGATCTCCATTAGAATTCACCCACCTAACTCAATATTTTTGTAGGATCTATTTAGTCACATGAGGTACTTGATCAAAAATATGACTCTTGTAATCCTTACATTAAGTTAAAATGAGAAATTTTTGTAAGAATACATTTTTTTACAACATTACCAAATAACTTAGATTGGATGGAAACTAATATAGGTTATTATAGATGATCCTAAAATGCACTTGTAGGCTAAATAAACACATTCCTAGATACCACAAAATTTATGAACTAATGTATCAAAAATTTGACACATTTTTCTCTTAGGCCTCTTAATTAACTTTACAAGATCCATGTAACTTGGAAGGATCAAGACATTTGGTTAAAAAAATTCCTTCAATAGAATTCACCACCCACCCTAATTTGTTGGAATTGTATATTTGATCTCAATAGGTGCAAGATTGAAAATATGACATTTATAGTCACCCTTAGATTTAATGTAAATGAGGCATTTATAGGAATACATTTGTTGGTACTATTGTCAAATGGTTTTTATTTTATATTAAATAAGATATAGGTTATTACAAATGGACTTGACATCCATCTATATGTGTAAGTAAAATATTCCTAGGTGTAATAAATTATGAGAACCACTCATCAAATTTGACACTTTTTTTCCTTTGAGGCCTCTTAAGAGACTTTATTAAATCTATACAAAACACAATTATTGATACCCTTATATAATGAAATGATACCTCAAAAAGTATAAAAACATCAATCTAAATGTGTCTGAACCATCTATTTGGTCCCACAAGGAGTAAACTCAAAATATAACTCTTCGTACCCTTACACTAAATGCAAATGAGACATTTTCCAAAAAATAAATTATTTGCTAGCATAATCAAATGGTTTGGAGTTGATATATACATTATGATAAGTTGATGTAGATATACCTAACATGTACTCATATATGTGCATGTATAAAATTCCTAAGCACAAGACAAAAATTTGTCACCTTTTTTCCTTCATACATTCTAATACAGTATAATAATTGAAAATCCTATGGGATTGTCAATCATTGCAACACACATTCAATTGTTAGTAAAATGTGTCTCAACCTTGCAACTACATAAGGTACTCTTGATAAGAATGGGGGATTCGGGGTGCAAGGGGACTACCCCCTAAAAGGTTTTTGGGGGGCTCATCCCCCTGGTGAATGGTCTAGGGGCCGCGTGCCCCAACGAGGGCTTGGGAATAAAACCCTTAAAATCCAAATTTTATTAATATTGTATTATTATAAATATGGACCATTCATCATTAGGTCTCAAATCTAACAGTTGATATTTTTTGGCTTGACTTTCCCTAGAAGGCAACCCTATTTTATGATGGCATTGTATTATGACTATTTATTGTGATGTCTTTTGAAAGTCTAATAGCGGTTGTGTTGCCTCTAGATCTCTAGTTGGTGATACTCCTGTGAGAAGCTTTCTCTACATGCATATTGTAATCTTTGTGATTTTTGAATAATATATTGGGCATCTTTTGGAGTGTGGGTTTTTCTCCCAAAATGGTTTTCCCCACATAAATCACTATATTGTGGTATGCATAATATTTATGTTTATTTTTATTTAGTTTTATGTAACTATTTTAAAGATTTATAAAGTTTTGTATTCTCCTCCTCTCAAGATTAGTGTAGGAAGTTGTTCTGCTACCTTAGCTTCCTTACATGAACAAGGAAACCAATTTCATAAAAACTACTTGCAACCATTGGGAGCTTAATACTAAAGATTATCCAACAACAAAGATGAATAAGATTCAGGAACAAATCTGATTTTGTTAACAAGTCTTCAATGTTTACAACAACTTCAAAATGAAATAAAACATGCCAAAATATTTCTATAGGAAAATTTCTTCAATCAAGAACTTCAAATCTGATTACAATGACTTGAATAAACACCTATAGTAGCAAAAATAATCTACAACACTCTGTTACAACCCTCATGGATGTCCCAACCAAATTTATAAGTAATTTTCCCTCAAATTCTTGTCCTTTCTTCCACTTTTATTCTACTATTCTTCTTTCTTCATATGGTGTGTAGCTTCTCTCCACTTCTCAACTTTGTTTAGCTTCCTTTTTCCCCTCATTGGTACTACCATCCTTCCCCCATTCAATTCTTGACCAAAAATTTGAATTATTTTCTAAATTAATTTATTCCACTAGGCACCCAGGTTCCTCTACACCCCATTTATTGTAGACTTTTAAATTTCAAGAGGAGTTATAGATGCAAAAAAGACCTCCTCATGCCTAGGAATTGGATTTTTCCTCCTCTAATTTGGTGAAGAAAAATTCATTTTTTGAGCCATAAAACACATGAATATCAAACCTTTGGTGTCACCTATCAAATAGGTATTAGAATTTAATTTTAATATGTTGGAAATGTATGAAAAGTACCCCAAAATAATGCCTATAAGACCAAAATAAAATTTCACAATAAAATCAAATAAAAAATGTAATTATTTTTGGTTCTGCAGATTACTCATACACTCGTAGGTTCCTACATCACCTTCTAAAAGACTTTTCCAAATCTATGTAGCTCAAAAGTATTAGGATATGAGAAATGAATAGAGACATCCACTATCATTCACCCACCAACAGTGATCTATCGAATCTGTAATTTTAGTCCCATTAGGTGTATCAAAAATATGACTCTTTACAGCCTTACACAATGAAGTTTTTATGATTTTTTGTGTGAATGAAAACCTTTATTTTATCATCATAGTTATTATTATTAAGGGTGAAAGGAGATCCTAGATTTAACTAATAGATTACCCAAATTAATCCTTCCTTGAATTAACATTGAAACTCGAAAAATGGTGTTAAGATTGGTTACAACCTAGAAGAAGATCCAAAGTTCCTTGGGTTTTTCTCCTTTGTTGAAAAGAAAGATTGAATAATTTAATGTGAATTTATTGACTTAATTTATTATAAAAACCTAATATGTTGAGAAAACATCAATTATTTACACAAATGAAAATAAAATTGATAAAATAATGACATATTTGAGAAGGGCCAATAGAGGCACACCTATATTTAAAAGGTGTTCTTGAATTGGGTAGACAAGGGTGAGGGCACCCTTATCTAAAAGTGGATATTTCTAAGCACTCAGATCAAACAATCATTATCTCTACCTCTGGTAAGGGTATCTTATTCCTTTAAAACATAATATTTGGATATTCCTTATCAAGTATTTTTCATTTATCCACCTATCATGGCTTCATAAATTATCAATATCTATTGTTTCATTTATCTACCTACCATAATAAATTTTCAGTTGATTTATCCATCTCATAATAAATGATCCCTATACCCAAGTAGGGGCATGTTTTTCTCGACCTAGTCATTGGATTAAATTTGTGTCACTATCTTGAGAGTACAATTTATGCACACACAAGTTGCACTTGAAACTCAAACAAACTAAAAAGTTACACATTACTTAAAATATTGAGCTTCCATGAATATCATAAGAGAAGAAACTATTGTTGAACTAATTTTGTTTCTTGGAAATCTTATTGTCTATCTTTTATCCATTTTTATCTAACTAATCCAAGGTTTAACAAAAATATCTCTCCTACAATAGGACCCTTAAATATAATTGTTCTTATCTCTTTAGCAAGAGATGTCATGAATGTTGACTTGTTTGTCATTAGGTATTATTCTTGTCAATTTATCTTTTGTCTCATTCTTACACTTTCTCAAAACCCTTTTGATCTTTCAATATCTTAGTGTGTCTAGAGAAGCTTGAAATAGGGCATGGTCATTTTTTTCCTATGTTGTGTTTGTGGGATATTCTTGCAATACAACCATGCCGAATTCTTACCTTGTGTGTGATTGGGTAGCTTCTTGCATAAACAAACATCCTTTGCATACTAGGTTATTCATACCTTTTATGCACTAGGATTTTATGTTTTAATTCTTACTTCCTCACGTGTTTTGACAAGGTTTTTGTATGTTTGGTATGTGCAAGAACAACCTTTTTTGTTTGTAAATTCAAATTCCATGCAAGGGATACAAATTCATCTTGGTTCCTTATATCTTGGTGCATTATATCCACTTGCTATAAAAAATAGGATTTTTCTTTACGTTCTTTATAGTATAACAAAAGCACAAAGTATCTTTCTATTTTCATATCCATCCATATTATTTCCCATTTATAAGCTTTCTTTGATGTTTGATAAAAGATTCAATTGTCATCATTGCATTCACATTGCCTACATACACAATCATTAGCATATTCATATCATCATTATATACAATTATACCAAACACATCATAAATATCCATCACATTATAATATAGCATATGCCATCATCATAATATCTTAAAATAACCATCACATAAACATCTTTAACATATCCATAATCACATCATCATACAATCATCATTATAATAGGCCTAACCTATCTTTCATGTAGTGAGATCAATCAAAAAATGAGTTATTTCTAGCCAATCTCTTGAGGGGGAATCATACCTCCATCCTTTGGTCCACTGGTCCATTTTAGGGTACACCACCAATCATTTTTTTCCTATCAATCTTATTTTTTGAAACAACATAATAAAAAGCATTGTCTCAAAAAGGGGAAAAATGTAAAAACCTAAAAAATGACTAATATATTTTCATATTGTCATGTTATCATTATCCTCATCAATTCTTATATCCATAATAATTAAATATTTTTAATTATTTAATTATTTTAATATTTTTATTATATCTATATTAATTAAATAATTTCTAATTATTTAATTGAATTGTCATTTATAATTTTCCCTCCAACATTAATTAAAATCATTTTCAAATTATCTTTAGTCCACTATAATTATCTAATATTCCTCTCAATAATTAAATAAACTAAAATAATTTATTTAAATTTAAATTATCTTTCCTTCCAAAATAAATAAATAAAATTGATATTTTATTTATTTCTCTAGCTATATTTTATAAATTAAATAAATAAATTATTTTAATTCTTTCAGCTATCCCACCTCATTAATTCAAATTATAGCTCCTACCCTATCTCAATTTTTGTATCCATTAATCTCTCCAATTAATCTCCACCTTTGGTCAAATATTAAGTGAAACATATAATACAAACCCTTTATTCACATATCATCTCCTAGAGGTAGAGCATTATTATTATCTATAGTGTATAAAAATGTAGTCCTTTACATTTTCACACTTGTTTGGGCGCTCCCTGCAAAAATTAGGCTTCTTTATGCCTTATTTGGTCCTATTTTTCATCTACAAGCCTTCATTAATGCATCTTTCCGAGGATAATTCTGACATATATGTAATGACTAATTAGAATTTAATGATTTTGGATTGTATGGCCTATATTTAGTGATCTAGGACTCATACACCACCTTGGGCATATGGGCCCCACCTAAGTTCGAGGCCTGGATCTGGATTTCACATTAAACTATGTCTTTCTTGAAAAATATGTCCCAAGCTTAGCCTAATGGGACTCATACACCACAACTGGCATATGATTCTTGGTGGGATTTTATTCTCCTAGATCTGATGTCGGCTTGTAGTGTTGTGATTTCAGGAAATTTGGCATAAACATGTATAAATACAAGGTTATTTCACATATTTTCTCCTAACAAGACCTAGCAATTCAAGTGATCTTATGAGCATTCAAGTGATAACATTATAATCATTCGAGAGCATTCAAGAGTGATTATCAAAAAATTTGGAACATTATTCAAGTATCAAGCATCATGTAAAAGTCATCATGCATAATATTTGTTTTTGAGATAGCATTGGTGTTGTAGGGTTTTATGATTTGAGCAAGCATTCAAATCAAGATCCATCTCATTCAAGCAAGAGTCAAGATCCACATTCATGCTATCCATTACTTACAAGATTGCAACCTTTTATTCAAGTGTTTGGTGAGTTGCAACATTGCTTAAATTTTTTCATTCATTATTCCTCCATTCTATTTTATTTCATTTCAAGGTTTGATTACCAAAATAAGGTTTGACCAAGGAAAACCCCTATCCGCTAACAAAGAAAAAAATTTCCCTCTCTTTGATGTGTGATTTGTAGATTTAGGTTGAATATTCATTGTATAGAAAGATTGGAGAAAATTTATCAAGTTGTCAAATTTGTCAAGTCTTGTTTACAAGATCATGGAAAGTCACCTATAGGTTGCAATTCAGTGTTTCAAACTCGAAGATTGACAAGAGGGAAGATACAAGAAAGAATTAGGGGATATCAAAATTTTGAAGCAACCTTGGTACTAGGACTAAATTTCCACTTGTGGCATATGAGTCCCAGTATACCTATTTTCAAACTTTTTCTGTAGATCCTTATTCAGTAGTTCTGAATTTTAGTTTTGGCCTGAAACCCTAAACTAGGAAAAAATTGCCCCTACTGGCATATGAGTCCCAATGTGCATCAAAAAGTAGTATTTCCATGATTTCAGACCTTCATTCAAGCCTCTTCAGTTTCCAAGTGCACCTCTATACTTTCTTAGTCTTTTATTCTCCATTTCAGTTTCAAATTTTAGGTCATATAGATAGGTTTTGCACATCTTTTACATTCCTTGTCTTTCCAAGCCCTAGCTTGGTGGTGAACCCCTCTTTAGTCTTTAATCACACCCTAGGACACCTTATTGTAGATCTTAAGTGAAACTTATAGAAAATTAGTGGTTGTGTGTGTCCTAAAATAATACATGCACTGACTATTTCTAAGGTTTTATTATCAATCAGCTATCATTATCAAAAAAGCATTATCAATACCTCATATCTCCTATCAACTATTTTTGAGAAAATATCATTATCTTGACTATGATAATATAACTATATTATCATGGTTATGTTATTTTGAAGAGCAACCTAGCACATATCAAGTATTCAAGTTGTTATCAAAGAATCAATTGAACAAATAAAGGTTTTTACATAGATCTTAATATTTCATTTTGTACATGGATCTTGAGTTTTATTGAGTGATTGTTGAGTGTGAATTTCTTACTTTCATTGTATTATTCATATTTTTCATTAGACAATTAAAAATCATTTAATTATTATGGATGAAAAAAGAGGATATTAGTTTTAATTTCATAATTAAGATTATTTACTTGTAATATGCATAGAATAATTGATAAGAAAATGATAATATAAAAGATGAAAATGAATAAACCATTTTTAGGTTTCTACAATTTCAAACCACAAAATTTGTAGGAAATATGTTCAACTTTGGTAGAGTTGCTTTGGAAATAGCCTGTGGAAGGCTAGTGCTAGATCATAGACTTGAAAGCTAATGGAAGACACCCTCAAGCATCTACCAAAGCAAAAAATATTCAACCTAAACAACTCACAAGATCAACACAAATTCAACTTGATGATTCTTTCCCAAGGAACAATTATTGGAGAACAACTTCTATAGGAACTCATATTAACACAACAAACATTCAGATATGCAACAAAGATCAGACCCTAAAATTGTGTAACAACATCTAAAACAGAAAGAAAAGCTACTCCTCAAATGGAAATTGAAAAAATTATTTATTTAGTGGATATAATCGCTCATTTCATAAATAAACCCTAATCCTACATGGTCGATTCCCTATTCTTGTAGTTCACTCAACCTCCATGCCA
>VDFB02204521.1:0-10794 GCA_007258455.2 Sequoia sempervirens | reverse complement strand
CTTTTTATTCTACCATCAGGAAACCTGATTTTAACTTTACCACAACCAACAATGTCTAAATGAGAATCATCACCCACATACACCTTACCTCCATCAAATTCTTCATATTCACAAAACCAATCTCTATTGAAGGTCATATGAAAAGATGCACCTGAATCAATTAACCATGCATCATTACCTACATGAGTTTCCAAAGGTGCAATGAATGTGCCACCATCTTCCTTCTCGAACTCAGAATAAGAATCAAATTTATTCTTTTTCTTCTTATTTTCTTCTTTGCATTCCTTACAAACAACATGTCCACTGTCAGAAGTTCCAACAAATAACTTTGACCTTTATAGAGATTTCAGATCTCCTTGGACTTGATTTATCACGCTTCTCATTATTCTTTCCATTTTTATTAGGTCCTCCATGAACATTTAGGGCCTCTTTGGAATTGATGGATATCTTCCTCCTCATCTCATTAGAAAGCAAAGAACATACCACATCTTCAATCTTCAATATTACAGAAGTACTCCCAATATCTATAACAAGAGAATCCCACAAATCAGGCAAAGAACAAAGAAAGATCTAACATTTTTCCTCCTCATCCATTTTGACACCAATTGATGACAATTGAGCTGCCAACATATTGAATGCTTCCAAGTGGTTAGTGATTCATCCACCCTCTTACATTCTCAAGGAATACAACTTCTTCCTCAAGAAAATATTGTTCAATAAAGATTTGGCCTAATACATCTCACCAAGCTTCTTCCATAGTTTATGTACAGAGGTCTCTTGTAATGCTGGACATTAATTAAAACAGAGTCTCCCAAGCACAACCATTAGACCCTTTCTTTTACTTCTGCTCATAACATCATATTGAGTAGCTTGAATAGGATCTGCATCTTGAAATATTCACATCAAAACATCCCACAAATCTCTATCTATCAACATATCCTCCATCTTTAGCTTCCACATCTCAAAATTATTTCCAAAAAAATTCTCCACCTCTATTCTCCCTGATGAACTTGCCATCTAAAAATTCCTGTAACAAGATCACCAAGTGTCTTCTACACAAGCTCCCACTCAAATCTAGATTAGTTCAAAAAACCAAACAACCCACAACCGAAACCAAAGGTGATCAAGCTCTGATGCCACTTGTAAGAAAGCTAAGGTAGCGAAACAACTTCCTACACTAACCTTGAGAGGAAAATAATGCAAAAAATTTATAGATCTTTAATAGTTACAAAAATTTAACACAAATAAACACAAATATCATGCATACCACAACTGAATGATTTACATGGGGAAAACCCTTTCGAGAGAAAAACTCCACACTCCAGAAGCCGCCCAATATATTATTAAAAAATTAAAAAATTACAATATACTTGCAGAGCAATATTGTCACAGGAGTATCACCACTAGAGATCAAGAGACAACCCGATTGCTATCAGACTCTCAGAATACATCCCTGTCTACATATATCCCACCCACTTATAACAAGATTTTTGGAACCTTCTAGAATTAGGGTTTAACGTGTTTTTTCATTTAATGAGTTAACAAAAAAACCTTGATGTTTCAGTGGGAAACAAACTTGATGTGTTAGTGGGAAAAATCTTTGACATGTCAGTGGGAAAAAACCTTGTCGTGTCAATGGGAAAAATCCTTGACGTGTTAGTGGGAAAAAACCACGTCTTGTTACGAGTGTATAGTATTTGCATGATCAGTCGCCACATACCAACATACATCCTATCAATAAATCGTATATAATTGCAAGGTTGAGACATATTTTCTCAACATAGACTAGGGCACCCAACAACCTTGTCTAGCCTATTTTGGCTAATTTTAAAATATGTCAATGTTAGCATTTTAATATTTAAAAAACCAAAATTATTTTTCAGCTATCAGTATTTGATTTGTAGGAAATTAAATAATTGCATATAAATGCAAGTCATTTTCACCATTTTAATCCTAACAAGCTAGAAAATTTGGAAGCAATTTTAGCATTTTGAATTGAGAAATTGAGAATTCAAGAGTTGAATTATAGCAACATTATTTCAGTCAAGTATCATGTTAGCAATGTATCATATTTTCATGTGATTTTGTTCATGTTTCACGTTTATTTTTTGTGAACTTACTAGCACTTGTTAGACTTAAAATCCAATATAAATTCCTCCTTGAAGGTGATGAGTACAATGACTTCAGTCCCTCATATAATGCATATTTTAGTGGTGAGTTTTAGCGATTGTCAATTTATCGTTTGTTTATCATTTAGCCTTTGCTCGACCATGGGTAATCTCTCCTTTTATATAAGTGTTACCCAGATTTTCACCCATGGCTCAATCAGGTAGAGCCCATTGAGAAAGAAGAAACAAAATCGTACATTTTTAACCTCCCTATGTTGCATTCATATATACAAATGAAATAACTTGACAAACCACAATTACAGATCATCACATTTACATAGATGCATGAAACATAAGAAGATTTTTACGAAAATGTTCTTCTGAAAAAGTTATTTTATTGAATGAAATATTCATTTAACTCACACAAGCCGTGAGTTTAACTGTTGCTTGCTTATTCAATGCAAAACAAAATCAACATATACATGAATAAGTAAACGAATAGAAACAAAGTGCATGTAGGGAGGGTAACCAATCATTGCCTATGAATGACTAGTTATTTGTTAGGTCTTATTGGCTGACTATCGTCCAGTTGTCCTGGTCTATTCATAGCTCCTTAAGGTTCATGTTTCCTGCAATTAGTCAGAAAATGTGTTAGAGCAGCGCTCTAAGCAATGAAAGATTGCACACCATACATGATCATTTACTCATTCATGTATAAATCAACCTTAATCTGCATCAAATAAACATCCATATGCTGAATATATCAAAGAAAACACTGAAGCCATCAAGATATCACATCAAAGTATGCATATTTTTCTAATTTGTTTGTTTCTTGTGCAATCATGTTTAGATTAAATATGAGTGGGAATAAATGTGGCTCCCACAAGGGTTGAGCTTAGCTCATATAAAGCAATTTTCAGTATAGATTACATTGCTCATTGACAATATAAGAAGTTTTCAAAGATTCATCAAGAGAGCAACACTATTTCTGAGTATGATGCATAATTCAAACCACTATGTCACAAAAAGTAATGTATATTAAAAGCAGTGGGATGTATACATTGGGTTTAGTATCATACAAAAGTTGAATACATGATCAGTTGAGGATCAAACTAGGTATTCAAGAGATACTTGACTAGTATATGCAATCACAGTTTTAAAAGACAGTTTGGTTTTCTTTTTCATAGGCAAATCATGATAAAATCTCATTACAGAGACTTTAGTCTTTTTAGACAATCCATATTCATATCAAGTACAATGATCATTATTTAATTTTATGATGAATAGGATTTTTTGTGACAAAGAATTCATGATAGTCATTTTAAGTGACTGAACAACAAGATCATGTTTAAAAGAGTTATCAGAAGCTAACTTGAACCACAAAGCTTGTAAATTAGGCACAAAGATAAAAGGCATTTCCTATATTTTGTGCATTTGAACCACATGGTATGCATGACAAGAGATTCATTTCTTAAAAGGTATATAAAGTGCCAGGGTATTGTAGCTATTAGTTTGACAGTTGAAAATGTGAAAATAAAGACATTCGTCTATTATGAATGTAAAACCAAATAATAGTGAGCAGAAATTATGATTTGGATATTGTTGAAAACCTGTGTTGCTAAGAACATATACATATACTAATACAGTCATCCAAAAGGACCTTGGTTTTGAATAATGCATAAAATATCAAGAGTATATAAAGTTTTTAGTCATGCCAATGAGAAGTGTGGCTGGGCTATAAAGAGTTTAAGGATAGAACTTCATCGGGTATCACAAAAGAGTGTCACAAAGAAAAAGAAAAAAATAGCAGTGCATATGCAGAGCATAATGAACAACTAGTAATGCAGAATCTTCCAAATACCCATGGCTGAAACTGTAAGAAGCATGAATGTAAATATGAGATATTTTCATTATTTCTACATCACAATGGTACTCGAGAAAGCATTTATTTTTAGATAACGAAGGCCCTAAAATGGGTTTTGAAACTGTGGCTAAAAGTTTTGAGTCAAAACCTTTTATCATTTGCAGAGAATCACAAACACCTTTGGTCATGGAGAATTTTCAAGCCTATTCCAGCAGGGATAATCCTTGAAATTAAGGTGTATATGGATGTGGCTATAACCATAGAAACAACTCTAAAATCTAGAAAGAAACAATACTCTTGATCTTGATACCGCGGCTTGTAGCTGAATGAGACACAAATATGGAAAGGTATAACCTTGGCCACAGAGAAATGCATTCAAAGGCCACAACCAGAATCTCAAAGCTCCAGAATGGCAGACTCAAAAGCAAGATAAAACAACATACCATGAGATACTCAAAGGCCGTAGCCTAAATGACACAAGAAACACTCAATATTTTTTTTGGAAAGATTTTTCATTCTTTTATATAAACAGAGCTCGATTTTAGGTGTTCTCTTCGTAAATGAATAAGGAATATACTTGTAAAAGCTTACCTCCATTTCTTTTGTGATGATTTTGCCAGAATAGAAGTAGAAATGCCAAAATTCTACCATGGAAGTCACTCGTAAAGCTCCTGTCAAAACCCTATGGCGGCTGTAAAGATGAAAAGCCCTAGGTTACCCATGGCGGCACCCTCACATCAGAAAGGAAGAAGTTTAAAGTGCTAAATGAAATGATATGTCCGCAACTATCTTTTAGGGTTTTGATTTGCCTTAAAATGGTTTGTGAGTATCTAGGCATTTTTGTCTATATTTTAAAAACAACATTTCATGATTAATACCCCTTTGATAAATGCTAGTGCTTTATATTTCTTTTACTTTTTCAACATGGTCTTCTAATATCCTTCTTTGTATATTCAATCATGGAAAGGGTGAGCAAGTGCTTTTATTTTTGCTTCAAAATGCAAATGTATAACTTCATTTAAGTGATGTTATATAAATCATTTTAAATGATGTTACAAAATGTAAAATAATTGCTTGATTGGTGTTACTTTCAAGATATAGTTTAGCAGGGATAGATTTGAATTTATTACCATGGAGAGAATAGAGGAAAGTTGATTTCAGTTAGAAGACATAAGGAGGATATATAGGAGTGTCTACTATTTTTGAGGCAAAATTGGAGCTTTTGGGGGATAATTTGTGGAGTCATTGTGTTTGACTTGATCAAACATGACTTTTTCAACCTTTTGGAGCCTCTTTGAAGAGGAATTGGTTGCTAAATTTTGGGATTTTTGAAGGCTTACGGGTTCAAGAGTTTCTAGATGCTATTTTAGTGGATCTTGGTGGGAGTTGAGTGATATAGTCACTTTTGTGACTTCATTGTAGAGAGTTCTTCTTATGTAATTTCTAGAGTTAGTGGTTTTACAACCCTCTCTCAGATTGAGTATGCTTTGTAACTCTTTTGGAGATATTGAATACAGAAAATACCTTGGCTAGTTCTAGTAATGAATTACTTGTCTTTCATTCTTTACAGTTTAGTGTATGTGTAAAGATTTGATCAAGCTATTTGTGAAAGATTTCATAATTTCCTTATGGTTTTATCTCCTAATTTATACCTTTTTCAAATAGTGTGTTTGAGCAGGTCACTAATTGTGTCAAAAGGGTGCATTTTTACTTGTTGATTGTGAAGTTTACTTTCCTTGAGCTAGTATTTTGTGTTCAAGCCTTTTAGTGAAATAGCGTGCGGCAATTTTGGCGTGATGGTGTGCATATTTAAAGCTGCTAGCGGTTGATGTCAGGTGTTGATTTTTGGTTTTCATTATCTTGTTTCAATTGGGTGCATCACCATAGAGATAGATTATTTCATTTTATGCAATCATATCCTTACCCTTTTCCCATCAAGTCAATGGTTGAGGTGATATTATCAGTTAGGAGTTGGCCTTATTCGGAGGTTCATTTCAACTTTAGGTGACCCACGGCCTTGAAATGATCCCATGTTTCTGACGGGTGGTGAGGTTGGGGTGGTGGGGATCTTTCAAAATCCCCCATATAGCACAACCCTTCCCCCTCTTTTATGTGTATAGATTACATATCTAAAGTGAATTTAAGGAATATTGAAGATCTAATTTATCACTCAAGAATTCTAGCCCTATAAGTCAACAAATCAAGGAAAATAGATTTTATCAACGACAAATGAAGTTTTGACACTAATTTCTGTAGTGTAGAAAAATGTATCCCTTTACATTTTCACACTTGGGTATGTGCAGGATCATCATGGAAAAAACAAGCCCCTAATTGGCGATGAAAATTTAGAAAAATCAGAGTTAGGCAACTTGACGTAAAAATTTGAATAAGTTATCTATATTATTTTAAAATATGTAAGAATAGAATCTATAGCAAATTGAATGTAGTTTCTAAACTACTAGGTTTTTAAAAAAATCTATTTAGTGAAAATTTGAAATTTCAATCTTGATGGTACTTAAATTTAAGGGAAAAAAATAAGTGTACGTCGACCACCCTAACCACAATAAAATGATAATATTTTTTATAAGATTTTAGATATAAGTATAAGACTCATGTCTGGAGTCTTGATGCATATTTTTTTCTGTAATTTTTTCCAAGTAAATAATTAATTATGATTTTTTATTACAAATTTTAAAAAATATAAAAATCATTATGCGACCACCTTAACTAGCCCAAAACTTCGCAGAAATTCATTTTTTTTAATCCTATGGTAATGTGGCCTTTATATTTCAGATTCAAAAAAATGTTATACCTTTAAGCTATAGATTTTTTTTTTCAATAAGCCTATCAATTAGGACTTTGAAATTCATAATTCAAATAGAAAATGAATAATAATAATAATTTATTAAATTCAAGTAAAGCATAATTTATCTTGGTGGAGATTTGAGAATCTCTTTTAAAACCCCTTTTTCATTTCATCAATTTTGGGTTAAAAAAACTTGTCGACCACATACCCTACACATACCCATCATATTGCCACTTTTTGGCCCATCATGATCCTGCACATACCCACTTATTTGGGCCCTCGTTGCTAAAATTGGGCTTCTTTATGCACGATTTGGTCTATTTGCATCCACAAGCCTGATTTAATGCATTTCTCTGAGGATAAACCTGACACTTAACTAATGACAATTCATAATTCATGTTTTCAGGTTATGTGTCCTAGATTTAATGATATGAGACTCATACGCCACCTTGGGCGTATGGATCCCACCTAAGTCTCGAGGCCTCATCCTGAATATGGCATAGAACTTAACATTTGTTGAAATTTGTGTCCCAAGCTTAGGCTACTAGGACTGATATGCCCCAACTAGTGTATGAGTCCCGCTTTAGCTTTGACCTATTTTTAATTCAATTCTTGGTGGGATTTTATTCTCCTAGATCTGATGTCAGCTTGTAATGTTGTCATTTCAAGAAATTTGACATAAACAAGCATAAATACAAGCTTATTTCACATAGTTTCTCCTAGAAATTTTCATGAGCAACTATGATTTAACATTCAAGAGCATTCAAGAGCTGATTATCAAGCATTTTGGAGCTATATTCAAGATTCAAGCATCATGTCAAAGTCATCATGCATCATGTGTGTTTTTGTGCTAACATTTGTGATGTAGGTTTTCATGATTCAAGCAAGCATTCAAAGAAATTATCTCATATCAACAATCAAGAGTCAAGTTCTATATTCATGCTAGCCATTTTATACAAGATTGCAACCTTTATTCCAAGGGTTTGGTGTGTTGCAACATTGCATATTGTTCATTCATCATTCATTCATACTTTTCTATTTCATTTCAAGTTTTGAGTACTGAAACAGGTTTTGACCAAGGAACACCCCTATCCACTAACAAATGAACATTTTTCCCTCTACATGTGTGATTGTAAATCTAGGTGTTTTGAGACTTGAAGATCCTTTGAAGAAAAAGTTTCAAGATTGAAGAAAGTTGTCAAAGTTGCTAAGAAGTTGTCATCTTCACGGAAACCTATAGGCAACAATTCAAACTTTCTGACTCAGAGATCAGATGGGAGAGAAGCTATAGAATATCACTAGATGATACAAAAGTTTTAGCCAAACCCTAACACTAGAGGCTAAATCACAACCTTAGGCGTATGAGTCCCAGTGTACTACTTTTTTAGCAATTTTTTATAGATCTTGGTTCATCAATTACATGTTCCAAATTCTTTTTGAAACCCTAAACTAGGACTAAATTGCCCAATCTGGAATATGAGTCCCATTTCACATCAAAAGTCATATTTTCGGGACTTCAGAACTTATTTTGGACATCTCCAGTCTTCTAGGTGCTTCTCTGCTCATTCTCAGTTTATTAATATGATTTCAAGTTTCATTAGATTTGCATATTTCTTTTATTCCTTTCTTTCTAAGAATTTCCTTAGTGATGAACCCCTCTTTAATCACACCTAAGGAATCCTCTTGTAGTCCTCCCCTCAATTGAATCACTTGGTTAAGAGATCTTTAGGGTTTCCTTTAATGAACTAAGAGTGAAATAGGAGGACCCCCCCTTATGTGTTCCATCTCCTAAAAGGTGGGAAACCCTATTTCCTTGTGTTCATTTTGGTGAACATGACCTTTGAACACTTGCATTTCTGATTTGGAGTAAATTGCAGTCCTATATCTAGTTTACATTTACTTTGTATTAGATTTTGCAGTAAATTTTCATTCAGGGCTTCTAAATCTTGCAATAGTGAAAGTGCATATAGGTTACATTTTTGACAAATTAAATCATCCAATTTTACTGAAATTCTATAATTCAAATAGTCAAGACAACATACAAGTTGGAAACCTTAAACATTCACACAAAATTTCCTGAATTTAGTATCAAAACCCTAATCTGGAACTCATTCACCCACCTAGGTGATTTAGTCCCAATATAGGTTGTTTTATCTAATTTTTGGGAATTTTGTGTTATGCTTTTTTCACTATTTGAACCTTCTAAAAACCCCAATTGGGACTCATTTTCGCATCTGGGCTATTTAGTCCCGTATTAGACATGAAACTACAATTTACAACATTAAAAACCTTGTTTATGTGTTTCTGTTTCTTGTTGTTAGATCTATTTTTTAGTTTATTGAGTTTTTTTTTCATTCAAACCTATCTTATTTTGGTTCATTTCATGCATTGCTTAATTTAAAAATTGCATTTACAACATTTCATTTTCAGATTGTTACATATTGTAATCAACAAATTATCTTGTGTAGAATCTAAAAATTTCATTTCATTCTTTGTGATTGCATTACATTTCATAATGGATATGTTCTTTGGTAAGCTTTGGATGTCCTTGAAATCATTAGTGGATGCATCAAGCTATGCTTTCAGAAAAGACCCTAATGAAATTGAACTCACTCATGCTCAATCAACTCCAAATGCATGTCCTCCTCATGAAGTTGACATCATTGAAGAAGATGATGATAGCATGAACAAATTCATAAACGATTGCATTAACAACCTTGATACTAATGCATCCTTTTATCCTTCTATGAAACAAACAACTCAACTTGAGATGTTTGGTCTTTTACATCCTGAAATTGAGACACAAACTAAACCTAAGCTCCCTACAATAGTTGAACCTAGCACCTCTAATCAAGTAAACATTCCACCATACTACATTAACAAAGTAACCAACACATCAATCAACCTAGAAGAAACATATGGAAAAGGATTCAATATCTTAAGTAAACAAGGATACGATACAACAAGTGTGTTTGAAATTCATCAAATCTTAGAGAAAATACCAACTGTTCAGATACCAAAGGAGTAGGATATCAAGACCCCCCTCCCGACATAAGTGTCATCCTTCCTAAAGAACAACCAATGCCTCATAATGGTGATAAGGATGATAGGATCATCTTAGGTCCTCCTCCTCAATAAGAAATTGGTGAATCTAGCAAGCAACAAAGGCCTTACAAACTAAAGAAGCTAAATTTACCTTATCCATCATTTGAAACTAAAAGAACCCTACACATACTTCTAAGTCAGGCACTTATCACATTACCACCCATGCAAGAGAATCAAAAACCAAATCCTAAGAACACAAACACATCACATTGTCAATATCATAGAGTCCTTAGACATAGTACTGATGAGTGTCGTGCTTTAAAACAAATATTTAAAAAGTTTTATATCATATAAATAATCCATTTAAGTATGTCCTTTCACTCCTTTCCATGTAATAGTTGTAGGATTATAATATTCTCACTATTACATGCTTTACATTCATTGCAAATCATCATAAAATTGCAAGGAGCTCTTTCTCATAACCTACCTGATCAACTCATTCTTGTCTTGCACACAGTGGGGGAAAGAATTTGATAGCCTTTCCTTAGTTCGGCACTTGTTCTTGTCCCTTTGGCTAGTTTCCTACCTTTTGTATATGGTGAACAAGATTGGGATGTGGATGACCTATTGTAGGTTGACTCACGTGTTCCTTACTAGTTTTTTGCATTGTTTCCTTTTCAGGTTTCCTTTATGTGATTGCATGTGCGTAATGTGATCCCCCATACCATTCTGTTTGATGTGTATCTATCTCTTTGTGACATTACTCTATATGTATCTACATTCTCCAATATGTCATAAACCTTTTTCCTTTTCATTTGTCTTGTGTTTTCATTTTGGGGATGACGTAAGGCATCGAGACATTTAGGTCTCTTCCATGTTGACCCAAAAGCTTTTCCTTTATCTTTTTCTTTGTCTTGTGTTTTCATTTTGGGGATGATGCAAGGCATCAAGATATTAAGGTCTCTTCCATG
>VDFB02204520.1:0-11447 GCA_007258455.2 Sequoia sempervirens | reverse complement strand
ACACTTTGAAATGAAATTTTCTTTAATGTGCATGAACAGTTTGTTTTTATCAAATATATCCATGTTGACAATTTTTTTGATTTATTATTTGAATTGAAATGACTTAGAGTAGATCTGGTTAGTAAGACAAGAACAAACGTTGGTAAACATTGTCAGAATGAAAGACAATGGTATAGATGTAGTCAGGTAGAAAACCTCAATTGAAAGACAATTGAGATTTCTTGAGTGCAAAGCCAAACAATGAATCGTGGAGAGCCAAACATAAATATATAAAACATATTTCGTACTAACAATCACATACACAAGTATATATATATATATATATAGACAAATACATTTATAAGAATAAAATAATATAATTGCATAGAAGAATATCTTCAAAATGAAAACAAGTGAATCCATTTTCATATTTGGGAATTTAAGAAACAAATATTAAAGGAAAATTGTAGAGTTAAAGTTTATGCATTGTCAAACAGAGGAATAAAAGTGCATGGCAGAAAACCCTGTAATTTTGAACCAATGAAACCCTTTCCATGTATGCTAGTAACAATTAAATTAAAAAAGCATTTCATAGAAAAAACTATTGTGAATGGAAGAACAAAATAATACGATTACATGGCAAAATATCTTCAAAATGAAAACTAGTCATGCCATTTTCATATTTGGGAATAACATGAAAATATTATAAGCAAATTGCAAAGTTAAAGTTTGTGCAATGAGCAAGACATGAATGCAAGTGCATGGCAAAAATCCTTGAAATGATAAACATTAAAACCTTATGACTATTTCATAGTAACATTCAAATATATTGTAACCATTTTTGTATTTTGGAATAACAAACAAATGTAAAAAGAAAAGTGCAAAGTTAAAGTTTGTGCACTGACGAACACATGAATACAAGTGCATGGTAGAAAACCATTCAAACCCTTTCCATATTTCATCGAATAAGTCTACTAGTAATGAAAAACCATTTAATAAACTGGGGTTCACCCCGCAATGCAATGGTAGTTGCAACACCGTGTTGATACAGTGGTCAAGGTTTCAAGTCTCACCGTGCAAGGAAGAACTGGGCACAAACAATGGAGGAAGGTGCACGATGGTAACAGAAGGCTACAAGAGGGAAGGTAGGCCAATATCAGTGGTGAGACCGGTGACAAAGGTGGAACAACAGTGGCAGGAGGATAGATGATGCACAAGAAGGAGGCCAACAATTGATGGGAGATCAGAAGGGAAGGATGTAGAATGGGAGGTAGAAAGGAGATGGAAGGAGGAGCGAAGGAAGAAATGGAGGTAAGGAGGAGAAGTGATGGAGAGAGGAGGAATGACGAAGGAAGTGGAGAGACGAAGGAGGAGTAAAGAATGATGGAAGGAGGGAAGGGATGACTGGATGATGGGAGGTTTGGATAGATAAGGAGTGATGGAGGATAAAAGGGACAAGCTTGAGGAGGAAGTAGAGGGATGGGAGGAAATAGGAGATAGGAAGGAGGGGTGAGCTCGAGGAAGAAGCAGAGAAGATAGAGGAAGGAGGTAGAAGGAGTAACGAAGGAAGGTAGAGCTGGAGGAGAGGAAGTATGGAGGTAGAGGAGAGATGGAAGAAAAGGAGATGGAAGGAGATAGAGGAGAAAGGAATGAACTGGTGTTAATACCAGAAAAACATGGGGATGAGGTACCCCATAAATGTGGCCTCACTGGTTCAAAGCTCCAGTCAAAAGTGATTTAAAAAAAACCATTTAAACCAATCAAACCCATTTCATATTTTGTATAAGGAAGAAAATACGAGAAGCACAATGAAGAGTAAACATCGTGTAATGAAGAACATAAGATTAAGAGTGCATGGATGAGTGTAGAGGAAAAGAAAATCGGTTAAACCTTCCCCACATTTCATTTTATTAATCCTTTTGAAAGACAAATTTTCATAACAAAATTTTGTGAAAAAATAAGTGCATGGCAGAATACTGTCATATTCGAAGACACTAGTACAAACTGAGCGAGGTTAGAAACCTAACCTGAAAGAGAAAGGGAGCTCTTGAGAGTGCAGAGCTGAACAAAGAAGCGTGAAGAGCCGAACAATGAAGCGTGGAGAGTCGAACCAGTATCGGTGTGAAACCAAATGAACACTCAAAAATGTTTGCAAACAAAAGGAATGAGAGTGAGCGGGATATGCGAGAATTTGGAGCATTGACTAAACCTTGATCTCCAAATTACAGACTCGACAGTCTGAGTAAATGTGAAGGGACACACAAAGCAAGTTGGTCAGTAGAGGTAACAAAGGAGGCAACAAGCGATTAATGCTCTAGACTAATTGTTTAGGGTGGCGAGGTTGTCGTGGACACGTAGCCATCCAATCCAGTGTACATAGATGTGTTTGTCGATTAAGGAGGCAAAAGGGCCCCACTTTCACGCAGAGGAAAAAATGGGCCCATTTTGGATAGGTCGGACTAAATGGTGCTTGACAGGTGGCGAGGTGCTCAAAATTTAAAAAAATAAATATTAGGTTCGATACATAAGTGGCAAGGTGACATGGTGGGAAAATTTTTAATTTTTTTTGGTCCACATGGATTGCCACATGGACCTCCAAAGTTGACTTGCCCTACTTTGGGCCCCTCTCCCCTACTCACTATTTTCATAGATTTATGACAATTTTAACCATAATATATGGCGATTTTAATAATAATACATTTGTTTTTGGTTATAAACCATAGTTTTAAAAAGGGTCTTGACTTGAAAGCATAATGGTTTTAATAATAATAACAATAGATTTAACAATACTAAATAATAACAAAGATTTTTAACATCAAAGAGGTGGTGTTAAACAAAAAATACACTGTTTTGGCTTCATATAGGATGTTTTTACAATACATGTGTGATTTTGACTAATAGATAGTGGTTTTAATTGATATACATGTGGTTTTCAGTGAATTAAACATAATTTTAATAGTTGATTGGTGATTTTAGTAGACAAGTCAATAGGTTTTAGCAATACCAAGAGCAATCTTGGATAGAAACACACATGATTTTAGTTAAAGAAACCACATTTTGGCAATAAACAAAGTAATCTTCATAGATACATAGTGGTTTTAGCTACAATACATATGGTATTGGACATACACAAGCAATTTTCAATACGAATGAGGCGGGTTTGACTTAAAACATATGGTTTAAACTTGAAAATTGGTGCTTTTGACTTATGACCTATAATTTTTGACAATAAACAGTGATTTTGGCTAAAAAATTAGTGGTTTTGATGGACTGACTTGTGATTTTGATAGGACAAGAGTAGTTTCTCGCCAACAACTTGTGGTTTCAAGATTAGAGGAAAATTTGTAAGAAAATAGGTGAGTTTGGCATAGAAACAATGGGTTTGGATAGCACAAAGGTGGATTTATTGTATATAGTGCATACACAAAATGTTAGAAAAGTATTATACTACAAAAATATATATTAACATATAAAAACCAATAAAAAATGATTTTCAAGTATCTTAGAAAGCTTTGTGACTTGCAAGATAAACACACTTACAAAAAATAAAGTTAGAACAAAAAGTTAGTGTTCACATTAGGTTCACCAAAATGTAAGCAAGGAAATTAAAAAAAAAAAGAATCAAAAGACTTGAAAGCACAAACATAAATCAATTCCTAATCCTATTTTACCAATCCCACTTTAAAACCTCAAGATAAATGTTAATTCACCTATTTGGACGTGGATGTGACTTAGCAACATAACACTTTATTTGATTGATGATTGGTTTCAACATAGTGGATTAGCATAAAGACTTGAGATTGTTGACAATGATGAAGGTATGGTCCTATTTATAAAATTTATGTGTAAAATATAATAACATATGAGGATGAGATCAAACACTTGAGTTAATTGAAGTGGTTGTAGAGTTAACTCAATAGTTGAATGGAAACTTACCATTTCAAATTGATGAGAAGATAACACTAAATTATTTAATTTAATACTTTGATAAATGTAAGGAAGATAAATTTCCATTTGAAGATGAAGACGATTGATGAGTAAAAAATAAGATTATAAAATTAGTGAGTTAATTGTTGCATGGAGTTAATTGGCAAGAAGAAAATGGATAATTAAATCTTAATTAATTGAATAAAAAATATTATTTAATTAAATGGATAAATAAAAATTATGATAATAAATGGAAATTAATTAGTAAATAATTAATGATCGTTATAAAGTGACGAGTGTGATGATAAATTAAGGATTAATAAATAAGGTGATATGATGATAGTTGAAGGTTGCCAATTAGGTGAATTATTTTGTGTCTATATTATCACTACTCAATATCATCTCTAACAAACCAAATAAATAAATAAACAAGAAGAACCTTATATTTGCAAAACAATAAAATAATTATCACTCGCTTCTTGTTGACTTGCTAATGCTTGTAATTAGTTGTTTATATTTCACTAAAAATAACATTTTAAGTAGTAAGTAAGCACTAGGCATAGAATAAACCAAAGAAAATAGTCTAAAACAAAATTCTTGAAAAGATGTAAATATTTAATAATCAACTTTATCTAAATCAAGAGCAAAATAGAATGAATAAAAGAAAAAATTAAAGTTTTAATTGTATCTCTATGAACAAATTTGACAAAAGCCCCCAAGTGGAAAAATGTTGGAGGAAAAATGTGGCGAATTCTATTTGATTCTAAAACAATGGTTGTAAATGATAAGAGATTAGGGCCATGATCTAGAACACAAGTGATGATTTCACGGTGATTATGACCCTAATAGGAGCATTGAGCAATAATAGTAATGACAAAATTTGTCTTCATACAAGATGAACTTTTTATGATATTGACAAATATCTTAGTTAATTGAAACATGTCTTTGAAATTCCAAGTGATTCCCCTATAAAAACACATAATCTACCATGATAAATATATTTCAATATAAATACTTCATAAATATTAGGGTGACAATTTAACACACATTAAATCAATTTATCTTAAATTATTGACAATTTAACCCCTAGTATTTGATTTTATTCACAAAAAACACAATAATCTACCTTGATAAATATATTTCAATATAAATACTTCATAAATATTAGGGTGACAATTTAACACACATTAAATAATTTATCTTAAATTCTTGACAAGTTAACCCCTAGTATTTGATTTTATTCACCAAAGTTTGAATAGATCAATTCAAATTATTTAAAAAAAAAACCATTAATATCTCAATCATCACTCCTATATATTATTGTCAAAGTTTATCCTCTACAATTAAATATATATACAAATTAATTTTTGTTTGACCACGTGCCCAAAATTTCAAAATTTAGGCAATAACATATTCTAAAAAAGATTTGACTGTACTCTAAAGGAGAGTATAAATATCGTACGGTCAAACAAATATTTGTTTTTGCCACAATGTGGCAATACGGTATTCTAAATTGATTTGAGTATATTGTAAGTACAAAGATCATATGGCCATCTAAAAATATCTTTTCTATGATCAACTTTTATGGCCGTTTAATTATATTAGCTGATTTATTAAAAAATATAATTATAATTAAAAAATTTTGTATTGCACCTTAATATTTTTGTATTGCACCTTAATATTTTTTAAATTATTTAATAATATATATGATTGTTAAAATTAAAATATATTTTATTGTCAAATTTTTTTTAATTCAATTGATTGGGCATAATTGTTAGGACAATGATATGCTATATAAAAGTTCAAACCTTCCAAATAAGTCGCTTAGATCAAGTTCGACCTTTGAATGACTTTGATAGATTGGATCCCCTGCATAGTGCTTAGTGAAAAGTGACTTCTCATCTGAATATATGCTTACTCAAATTGTTATAATTCACTATATCTGTATAATTCAATTTATTTTCATTAATAAAACATTTAATTATTTAAAACACAAACAGGATTGACCTTCAAATTTAGACCCAACCAATAGCCATTCATATTTCTATACAAGAGCAAGCTTACAAAAATAGAAAGCCATTAAACAGAGCCATTTTTGGGGAAGTGCCGTGGAATCTCGCCCGATAGTGATCCATCTCACCTCCGCCATTGAACAAATTCGAAAGCGATTGACTTGGCGAATGTCTGCGTGGGACCCACCTGACCTGCACACTTTGAAAACGAATACAGGACTTGGCAACTTTTGAGATCTCCCATTTGTCCCTTTTCGGTGGGCCCCACCATTGGCAACAGCAATGAACGGGCTTTGTTTTCGTTTGTTTTCTCAGCTATTAGCTCTGTATATCACAGGATCACTCGAAAAACGTAACACAATTCATACTCTCTACGCACAAAATACAGCCTAGAGAGACTAGCATTGCGTTAGATCGAGGTCGGGTATTTCATATTTCTGTGTTTTTCAGTTTTCTTTTGTTAAAATTGTCCTGTTCATTTAGCTGTAAAATCTCTCATCAAAGATCCAATTCAGTTCCGACTTCTTGTGGCAGGAATTTTAATTGCAGTAGATTTTTTTGTTGTGAGCGCAGCTTTCTCATCAGCTAAATTTCAGCTCCGTGTTGTTTTGAAATTGAGAACACGACTCTGTTTATTTGTTAATGTAAATCCACACCAAACAGGCCAGTTTATTTTATTTGGGTGCATTAACATTAATCAAAGCTGATTGAGTCAAAAATTTCAGTCTATTCAATAGAAAAATCCTTTTTCTTTACTTAGCTTTTGAATTTCTGGAAAATCTCCGCGCAGCTTCATGCCTTTTGTGATATTTATCCTTGAACCAGAAATTTTGTGTTCAGGATGTTTTTGGTGCGGTATTCTTTTTAATTTATTATAACTTCTTTGCTCAAAAGCAGGCCGAATCATATCACTTGTAAATTATATCTTCTTTGATTTAAATAGGCCGAATCATTTTATTTCACTTAATATAAGTATGCAGAATAAGAGGATCAGTTAGAAATAATTTTTAATTGCAAGCTTTTTTTTTCTTTCGGAAAGTTTTAATTTATAGTTGGCTGCTTCACCGTTGTTAATCATTTTGATTGTTGCAGGATAGATTCTGTTTATCTTTCTTTCGTTGAAAGCTATGATTAAATTTAATATTCTTTGTTTTACTGATTGGATTTTTTATAGAAAATAATGTTTTATATGTACATCGGTATGATCGAGCTTTCTATCTAGGGTTTTATTGTCTGAGGGCAAGGCAGTGTCAAGGTGATTTGAGTTAGGGTAAGATTTTGAGACTTAAGAATTTTAGCTTCATAACCTTGAAAGTATTGTCAACTTTACTGGCCATTTTATTTACAAATTCTTTTATTTTCTCTGTCGTAGTAAGTATTTCTTTTCTATCATTTATGTAGTCAGTATTGTTTGATTATGTGACGAGTTATTAGGATTATTTGTGTGAACACTGAATATACATAAAATTGCTTTAAGTATCAGTTTCAATCATTTTGATTTGACTTGTGTGAGGATGATTATTTATATTCTGTTGAATTTCTCTGCTATTGGGATCTCTGAAAATTGTGACTGTGAGACAGTATTCAAATCTTGAGCATCACCACCTCAAAATTCAAGGTTAAATAACTCCTCATTATTTTTATCAGCCATGGCTCCCGAAGCGCGCCCACAATTTATTGCCAGCTCAGGTGGCATGGCTGGCGAAAGCACCGGCAACAGATTGCTGAGCATGGAGAATGTTGAGACTGAACAAATTATCGTCCCAGAAGTATGTACTTCTTCCAACTTTTCTTTGTTGGATAAGTTTATTCTCTGTTTTGAAAACAATAATCTTCCAAATCCTTGTTATTTGCAGATCTGCAAAATTTTATTTGTTTATTGTTTAATGTCTCTTTAAATGTATTTGTGTTTTCTTCCGTGACTTGTTTGATATATATATTTTTCCTTTCACACCTGGATTTGTTTTGAGATTATTTTATCGTTTAAGTTGTTTTGGTCTATGTAAGGATAAATGTTGCTGTATTAGGTAGAATTTGGTAGGTCCACTGAGCTAGGCCTACTGGTAGATACTTGGCATTTTCTGGCAAAAGGCCTAGCTTCGAGCCACAGCTGGCTCAGAGCCCCTGAATCGCCCAAGGATAAAAATAATGTGGTAAAGATGAGCTGTTATGAAAGGAAAGTTAAGGAAATGTCCATGACACCTGGTAACTATTCTTCCCTCAGGGTTAAAAATTTCAAAAGCGTAAAGGAAAGTGAGGCTTTAGTTAGACTTACTTTTGCAGCATAGATTGGAGTAAAGAAAATAAAGAATTTAATAAGAATACTTTTGCAGAATAGATTAGATTTGAGTGTCATAGATCCATCGATTTTGGTTTTAGTTTACAGTGTTTAGACTTATTGATTTTTAGTGCAGATCACAAATGTATTATGCTTGTATTCATCATAATTCATTCGAACAATTACATACATAAAGGACTGAAATTCTGTTGTATGGTTTTACCTGCATTGTAGATTTAGTGAGTTGTTAAAACAACTCGTACCTTACACATAACAAACTGAGCACTAATAGATTTCCTAACATTCCCCCCTTAGTGCGATCATGGTAAAAAATTTCACACTTTTAACTGCAGTATGCCCAACTCTTCTGGCTCACGATCTTGATTCAAACAAAAGGCACCTCTCATCAACCTTTCATGGTTTTCACATAGGTTTACCACAAACCTGAACACGAACAGGAACTCACTTATCCATTCACCTCATATGGTTTTCTGGATCACCACTAACCTTTTCAAGATCCATGAACTACATTTCACTAGTGCTTTTGTTCATTACAATATTTTACACTAGGAGGTTACATAAGGAAATAACAAACACATGACTAGAAATAGCAACTATTATTGATTGTACCACTCAATCTCCAACAACAAAGGAAATTTTCACTACCACTAGATATGGAATATTGATGTTATATTCCCCCCTGTGTTGTGGAATTTCCAATTATTAGAAACATTGAAAATATAAGCACACATCACAAAACAAAATGCCACCAAAGCTGATAAGCGGCTCCGTCGTTGGTGACTGACGAGAAGACATTGAGTGTCCTCCTTCCTCCTTTGCCTCCTAACTCCAAGGTTGAGTTTATCTAAAACACATATTCTTCATCCCATAGATCTTTTTCTATCAAATGTAACTGCATTTGTATTTCCCATGTATGAAAATCTCTATCTTCAAATTTCTCGATGAAACTTAACTTATCCATGACAACCTTCACAAAATTTTATTGAATCACTAACACCTAAAATCACTACTTCTTGCACCCGTCTCTCTTGAGCACTTAGTGAAGCATCTATTGTAACTTCATGAAGAAGATGATGATGCAAGTAGTAATCCTAAACTTCAGAGTAACAAATTTTCAATAGAATGATATTCTTTCTTATCAAGTGCATTTTCCTGATGATGCAAATCTCAGCCAACTACTATTATGAGCAATCAAAGTGAAGGAATATCAGTTCATTTAACAACTTACTCATGGGATGCACCTATCACTTCAGCTCAAGCAAGCAGAAAAGAGATGAAAGAGAATGTTAAAACCCTCTTCAAACCTGCATGCATGGATGATAGCAAACCATTATAAGATGAAGAAATCAGGACAACTATTCAAAATTTGAAGCTCCACATTCGGCTCTCACACCACTTTGAAATCTCCAACCTACTCTACAACTCGCAGGGCTTCCTCCGCGACATGGTCAACGCCCACAATACAGCGATGGAGACAAATGTCAGAACCAAATTACTCCTCCTATGCGTGTCACGAGAATGCTCAGCCTGACAATAAAAAGGTTTATTATGGGGAATGTGAATGAGAGCTACAGCTCTTTCCTTACACTTCTGCAACCTTATAGAACTCGCCCTTGCAAAGCTGCGATCAATCTGTGAATATTTTCCCTTATGAAGGCTGCAACCTGGCTTTGTTTTGATCTGATCTTCACATGTTCTCTTGATTCTGCAAATTCTCTAACCTATGCTTAACGGCTTGGACAATATGCTTGCAGCGCTCCTTCTCCTTAGATTTCTCTTCAACTGATCTGTCGATAACAGGAAGCTCCTTGAAGTGGCTACCAAGCAATTTGATTGGCATGCCTTCAGACATTCAATAATAGTGCAAGGTCTATGCTAGCTCTGAGAAAATCAAACCTATATTTTCTCCTCATCACTAATAATAGGTACAAAAAAATAGCGTGGCTCTGATACCATATTGATTTTTAGTGCAGATCACAAATGTATTATGCTTGTATTCATCATAAATCATTCAAACCATTACATATTATAAAGGATTGAAATTCCTTTGTACGGTTTTATGGTTTTACCTGCATTCTAGATTTAGTGAGTTGTTAAAACAACTCGTACCTGACACATAACAAACTGAGCACTAATAGATTCCTAACAAGACTTATTTTTAATTTTATTGGATCTTCTGTGAAATGATTTTTTTGATTTAAGTCTAGCGGAAACTACTCATGATATTTCTGCTAAATCACTAAGTTGACTTACATTTAGCCAAAAACTGCTAATGGAAATTATCAGGAAATAAGCATGCTTACTTAAATCTAGCAGCTTTAAATGTAGAATCTTCTTCAAGAAAGTGACTTGATGTAAATTCAGCCAGAATTACTAAATGGAAATTTCAATAATTAAGCGATTAGAGTCATTAGACTTTACTTTGGCAGGTGTTACTAATGGAATCACTGCAAACTAAGCAATTTGACTTAATAAAGTATTTTCTTCCAAATAAGTGATTCAATTTAAATTTGGCAAAAATTACTGGTAGAATCTTCTGACATAAATTATTTGACTTAATTTAACATAAATAACTAATCATATCTTCTCTAAATGATTGAATTGACTTAAATTTTGCTGAACTTGCTACTGCAATCTTCTATGATATAATTGGTTTGGATTGAGTTTACCACAGAATTTCTTATGGAATCTTCCGTGAAATAAATGATTTAACTTAAATGTAGTTGAAATAAGTAATTGTATCTTATCTAATTAAGCTAATTCTCTTTAAACTAGCAGAAATTACAAATGGAATCTTCTTCTAATTAAGTAGTTTTATAGTTAGCAGTCACTGAAAAACACAGGCTTCTCTGAACATTCATTGGCGTCAGAGTAGTATGCAAATCATATGACTGAATGCTATTCCAAGAAATGTTCCCATTAGTGACTGCTCCAATATATTGTGCATAATAAGCACTCTCCATGTCTCTTTGTTGTGAAATGCCAGAGAAAACAATTTTGTACTATGTGCCAGGTCCTTGATTTCTACATTATCAACCCTTTATCTGGTTTCTCTTAAGGAGAAATTTATATCCCATCTTAATTGAGGGAATCTCTTTGCAGTCTTAGTTGATATCATATAAGCAATCTAAGTAGTCAAGTAAGCTTAATGTAAAATGTGTAGGCCAAAATACTGCAAGCAACATGATAAATAATACCCTGTAGCTGCCAACATATTTGCAAATTGGTAA
>VDFB02204518.1:0-15422 GCA_007258455.2 Sequoia sempervirens | reverse complement strand
AAAATTTAAAGGGATGAAAAACTGAGATCACGGGTTTGTAGGTTAAAGGCGCTCTTGATTGAGGATAAAGTCGAGGAAATTGAAAATTTTGTGTTTTAACCCTCCATGTAAGACATGCACACCCAAATTTTGACCTTTTTGACTGATTTGACAAGACTATTACTCATTTCTTCAAAATGTCTAAGTGTAACAAAAATTTTAATTTTGGGGTACAACATTGGCTCTGTTTGGGGACCATGGCGGATACTTTCGGCATAGGAGAACCATAGAATCTCTGAAGTTTTAAGCTTAGACCAGTGCCTTATCCATTGGGTATCGGAGTCAGCATCATTTCCTAATGACCTATTTTGCAAGACTTTCCTTAATCACCTATAACAGGACTTCCTAAAAAAAAATCACCTAATAGTTGGACTTCCCTACTAATCACCTAAAACAAGACTCCTAATCACCTAAAACACGACGAAACTGTTACGGAAAGGGGAAATACAACATAACGAACACATCATGAAAAGGGGAAACACATCACGAAAAACAAAGAAAAATAATTTACAAAGATTTACTCCACCTCTAAAAGATGTCCTTTCTGCCTGAAAGGCTTTACTTCTCTTCTCTTTGGTATCGCAGGAGACAAATCTTCAAGGATGAAGATTCTCATATCTTCATACGTCCAGCCAAACGCACCTTGACAAAAGTCAGCATATGGTGTAAGGAAGGAGGCAGGTACCACTGAGTCACCAACTTTGTTGTCATTCGTCTTCGGGATCTCTCCGTTGTCAATCTTTGGGATGTTTCTACCATTGAACTCTAGGATGTCTCTATCGTCGAACTCTTCAAACCAATCGATCGCATTCCACACCCGATTTCTATAATGTCGTAGACGATCCTTTCTGACCTGGAAATATCCTTTGATTGGCTCATCGATCAACTCCATATCCCCTTTAACACATAGGAGTTCAATTCCTATGTCTTTGGCATTTTTGAGGCCTAACAAAAGCGCCTCTTTTTCAGCTTCAGTATACTCCAATTGCAGGCCATATGACAATGGGTAGAATTGTTCTTTAGGGGAGATGATCATTTCCCCTACTCCTGATTTTGTATTAGAACCACCTCCATCAAACTGTATTGTCCATAAATTTGCATCTTCTGTTGGTCTCTTTTCTGGACAAGCAATATTCTGGTCTTCACTTTTTACCTCTGATAGCATCACATAATTACCGAGACCTGCTGCTTGATGAAGGGTTTGGGGTGGGGGGTTTGGGATTTTCACCACCATGAACTGGGATTTGGGTTCAGGTTCTATCTTGATTCTGCCTTGCTCCATAGGAATAGTTGCAAACGACCAATCTAACTGCATCGCACCACCAAGATCTCTACAGAAGCTCCGGCTCAACAACATCCCATAGCTGGGTGGAATGTCAGCCACTAGGATATTCATCACAATTCTTTTCTCTGGACATGCTGCCAACCTTACTTGAGTGTTCTTCATTTGTCCAACCAACGGTACCGACTCAGATTGAAGCGAATAACACTCGTTCTGAGTTTCTGTGCATGAGAGTCCTAATGCCTTCATTACTTGTAGAGGCATTACGTTATCTGAGGCTCCTGAATCAATGATACAGTTGCTCAATTTAAACCCTCCTATACACAAAGATATAAAGAAAGGTTTGGGCTTTTCTTTCACTGGAATAGATGACTCGAGCAATGTAGGCTGAATTGAAGCTTCTTTCTTTGCATGTTGTATTATTCTGTCCAGCTGCTCAGGATGGTCACGAAGATATTCCAGCTGAGAAATCTGCACCGTGCTCTTCATGAAGGCATCTACAATGTCAAACTTGGTTGGAAATGGGTCTAGAGCAACTGCTTTAGCATTCTCTTGTTCTCTAGCTCTCCTCCTCTCTTCTTCTTTTTGCGCTTGCAGTCTCTCTTCTTCCTTCTGCGCTTGCAAGTGCAAAGCACCTGTAGGAAAAGAGTGTCTTCCGTGATTTGTTGCAAGAGAACGGTGGCGGAGGTATTCTTTTTCTTCAATAATGGGTTCAAAACATCCCGCTGCGGAGTCGCCATCGAAGTTGTCCGTCTGTGGTGAGACAACATTCGACCTTGGTGTTGGGACGAAACTGGAACTGGGTGCAGTATCAGCATATCTCATAATCTGATTCATTCTTAAGTTCTCAGGACATGTAGAACCGGCATGTTCGTCGGTATCATGAAAGGAACAAAATACTGCTTGTGGTGCAGCTTCAACTTTTTGTCTTGTTGGAGGTGCTGGCAACTGCGGCTTGTAACTATTGTAAGGCTGAAAATCATTTCTCCTCGGTTGACACAGTTGCTGAGGTTGATACTGTTGTTGCAGTTGATACTGTGGTGGTGGTAGCGCGAGCATCTCATTGGCTACCTTTTGTAGTAGTGGATCTGCAGAACTCTGAACTAGAGGCCTGATTGAATCCTTCTTCATTATGCCAGAAATGATCATATTATCTTCTAGCTCAATGGCGTGTCTTTGTGCATCCGTCAATTCTGTTTCTTTTGCCGTCTTCAAGAAGAAGGCTATCTCTGATGGAAGAGCATTTATGAAGCAGCTCATCAGAATCTCCGGTGATGGATTAAGTGTAGAAGAAATCCGCGTAACAAGACGATTAAATCTTGCTACAAACTCCCTCATGGGCTCGTTGCTCTCCATTTTTGAATTTGCAAGTTGGGAAAACAACAGATGACTGTCTTCAGCAGGCTTGAATCTCGCCAAGAATTTCTCGATCATAGTCGCCCAACTTGTGATAATACCCGGCTCTAAGTGACTAAACCAATCAGCAGCATTTTCAATAAGAGTCTCCACAAAGAGACGCACTGCGATGTCTTCATGTTCCACGTGCAAGATGGCACAGGCCGTTGAGAAGGCTGAAAGATGATCATCAGGATGTTGGGTTCCGTCGCCATGAAACCGTGGAAAGTGCTTCCTCGACCCCTTAGGCAATTCATGATGTTCCTGCAAAGCCAAAGGTCCAATGATGTTACCCCAAGGTAATGGGGGTGGACGTCTCATGTTCCTTCCAGCATTATTGTTGTTATCACCCATTGCTTCTGCTGAATCAAGCAATAGGGTGCCAGATAGTCATACTCGTGACATAAAGCCTAAGCTTTCTTTGTTGTTTTATGCCTCGGGCCCCACGGTGGGCGCCAGAAAACTGTTGGCGTTTAAATTCGCACCTGACGGAATGCAGATTTGAAAGCGGACAGCTATGCAGGATAAAAGCGCTCTTCAAATTAGGAGGGAAGCTCCCTCTTGCTGATGGTGTTTGAAGAAAGTAAGCTAAAACTAAGTTGCCTATCTTTTTGGATCGCTTAGAGCACAAAGGTTTTTAAACAAGCGCCCGCAGCTGAGATTTCCTGATAAGAAGTTCAACTACGACTAACTTAAACTAAAGACGTTCCTAACCTCTCAAGTAATAGCAGAGCAAGAGAAGTTAGAAATTAACAAGGTAGATTCTCTGACAAAAATACTTTAACAATCTCTCTCTCAACAAACACCTACACACTTCACTGTAAGCTGAAATAAAGATCATGAAAGCATAACATAGATAACGGAAATCTGAGATTTTAGACCAAGGCAAAAGAGCCTCATGATTTTATTACTCAAATCTCTAAAACAAAACTCCCTTCTAACATGCCTTGAATAAGAAATTGCAGCTAAGGAGGCTTGCAAACTTATTCTTAACACAATAGAAAACAACAATCTCACTAACTCCTTGTTGGCTAAAGAGGCTCAACAATTTGCTTATCACAATACAAATGAACAATACTTGAGCAACAAATAGAAGGCACAATAGGCTCAGCGTTTTGTTCTCATAAGCACGGTTAAAGAAACTAAATGAGCAAGGCTCACTTATTTGCATAGAGAAGCGAGAGGAGTAGGAACCCTAAAAATCTCCTTGCTTTTCACAATCCTAGGGCTTGCTCAACAAGCAAGCTTTATTACTAAATCTAGAAAGATAAAACCCTAGAAAGCAGAAAAAGCGGGAAGCGCCAACTATTACATCTTATCTTCTTTCTATCCTCAAAGAATGGATAAGGATTATTCCAAGAATAGAAAGAAAGCGGGAAAGAAAGCTTCTAGAAGAAAGCTGCTTTAAAACTCGATCACATCCGCTAGGAAGTTTGAGATTGTGTCCCGGTTCGGTGCATCTATGCCAACTAAGGCAATATTCTGATTCTCCAAGATCTCTTCGCCTTTAGAGAATCTTTCACTTTTTCAACTGTTTTATGAGTTCTATTCTTGCAAAACATCGCTGCCCAAAAAGATGACTCACAAATTGATGACTTGGCGGCTCTGCAATTTTATGCTTCTGACACCTCTCTTGATTACCATCAAAAGATTATTGCAACACTCTTTTCCGATACCTTTCCTCTTTCTCATATCACACCTTCTCTTGTTCTTCAGCTGAGATGATGAAGTTTTAACATAGTGCTGATTTGGTCTTAAACTCGAGGGGAGTGTACTCCATATTGAAAACCTTGAAGAATGACTGTAAACTCGCATATGTTCAGACAAGTCTTGAGCAACTTTCTATTTTTAGAATGCTGATTTTTTAGCCTTCAAACGGACAAATTTTGGAAATTTTTCTGAGATATGGGTTTTGCTCAGAATTTCGTTGCAAGACAACCCAGATCGTCCGTTTTTGAAAATTTTGAATTTTGACTGAAAAAGCAGCAAACCCTAATTTCTTCAATTTTTACCGAAAAAGCTGGCACCTGGGTTTTGTTCAAAATACAATCAGAAATGGACCCAGTTGATCAGATATGAAAAACACTGACGTTTGATCGAAAAAGCAGCCAACCCTAGGTTTTGAAATTTTCTTGAAAAAAGCTGTGATATGGGTTTTCTACAGAAGACTGATTGGAAAGGACCCAGATGGTTGAAATTTGAAAGCAATGAGGTTTTCCCTGACATGCAAAAATAAAAGCACCGCTGCAACCCCATGAAGTTCTTGAAAATTTCCTCAGAAGATTTGAAGAGAAAAGACCCGATGATTGAAAAAAATGGAATGCCTTTGGTCTTCTGAAAAGTTTGATCTTCTCGAACAAAAGCATGAAAATCAAAGGTTTATGCTTTGCCGGTTCCAAAATTCGACGAAACCAGCAAGCTACGTTCTTGAGTCTTGAAAAATTTCTTCAAACTTGCTGCTCCAACTTTCTCCCTTGAAGGCTACCTGCAAAAATAATGAAAATAACATAAAAGAAAGATGTTAAGTAGACTTAGGGTTTTGTTTTTGCTTTGCTTTCTTTTGCTTTTATTTCAAAACCCTAAAATCTCTGTTCAATGTGTTTGGACGCCATCTTCTCTCACTTTGCAATTTTGAAAACCTTTTGAAAATCTCAAAAAAAATTCTCTAAGGCATGAGAAGTTGGGCGCCCTTCTTCACCAGGGGCGCCCACTTCATCCAGTGTTAACCAAAATTTTGACATTTTCAACTTTTCATCATTTCGACCTCCAACTTTGCCTTTGATTTCTCGTTGATTGGTTTACCCGACAGCAGTCAGTGGTTCACTTCATGAGCCCGACCGATTCTTAAGAAGATGTTCGAGGCACCGGTTAAAAACTTCTGATTGACCTCCTAACTTAGGAGGCTTTCAGGGGTTTCAACTTCTCCGTTGTTAAATACTTTGATTTCCAAGTTCTTCCTTCTCCCTTTGATTTTCCGATGAATCCTCGGATTCCGGGAGCTACTTTATCCGACCGATCGGGTCTCTAATGTTTCGTTGGATAGCCAGACGGATTTTGATGAGGCGCTCTTGGACGTTACTTTTGCAAATCCCATCATTTAAAGGCTTTAAAGATTGAGCACCTTTCTTCAAGGGGGGCGCCCACTTCCACCAGACTTAGAAATTTTTTCAATTTATTCATGTCTTTCACTTCTTCAGGCGACCTCGTTGAATCTTGAGTTTCGGGCGTCGGATTGACTGATGGTTGTGCTCATCACGAAGCTGACGAAGAATAAGGAGGGGTCTTCTGGGAGAGATTTTTCCAAAAAGTGAATTTTAACCCTTCAAAAGTTTGGGCGCCCATCTTGACTGGGGGCGCCCACTTTGTCAACACTTAGTTTATTTTTCATTTTTTTTGTGTTTTGCTTCTGGATCTTTGTTCTAAGCTCTCGTCAGACTCCCTGTTCGGTGCTTTGTATCTGGCGACTGCGACCTCCGATAGGCGTGCTGAGTATCTCGTTGTAAAGCTGGATCAATTGTGAAGAGATCTCGTTAGACACTCGTCTGCAAATTTATCTGTTGGGACCCCTGAAAACTTGGGCGCCCTTCTTCACCAGGGGCACCCACTTCCTCCAGACTTAGCCATTTTACTAATTTTCAAATTTCAGAGTTTGAAGACTTCGTTCTGTATGTTCATCTTTGATCTGAATTTGCTGAAGATTGAGCAGTCGGATGATCTGACGGAGACAGGCACGTCGAAGCTGGCTGAGCTCTGAAAAGAACAAGCATATTCTCAAACCCTAACGGCTGAATCAGGGCCTTCAAAAAGCTGGGCGCCCTTCTTGACCAGGGGCGCCCAAAATCTCAACACTTAGTCAATTTTTGATCTTTTTAAATTCTCGTTCTGACATCTATTTGGAACCTCCCTATTCAGCTTTGAATTCCGGATGACTGGATCGCCTGATGACTATGCCGTTGAATTCGTTGCGAAGCTGACAGAGAACTGAGCAACATTGACTGGAGGCACAAACCCTAATTCTGACATTTGGTGCCCTAAAAAGATGGGCGCCTTTCTTCAACAGGGGCGCCCAAAGTCACGAGTGTTAGAAAATTTTATCATTTTTCAACTTCATCTTCGTTCTCCGTGCATGTTCATCATTTCATCTTCTGTTGAACGCACCAGTGTTGATTTTCCGGACGCTGGCAAAATTTAATGACTCCATTGATGACCTGAGGCCCAACACGCTCAAAAGCAGATAGGACCCAAGAGGGAAAACTCGACATTTGAGATTCCGGACCGCGACCACTGAGTATGGAAGTATATTTTGAGCCAATCAAAATCGGGCTTGGACCCTCAGCCAGACCAACTTTCTATTTTTAGAAATTTTCATTTTTAGAAAATTTTACCAAAGATCCATTTCGAAAAGAAACCTTTAAAAACCAAACGTTACTAATTTTAGAAAATTTCTGCAATAGCAATTTTCCTAAAATTTAGGGGATGAAAAACTGAGATCTGGGTTTTGTAGGTTAAGCTGCTCTCAGCAGACCCAGATCGTCAGAAATTGAAAATTTTGCGTTTTAACCCCTCATGCAAGACATGCACACCCAAATTTTGACCTTTTTGACTGTTTTGACAAGACTTTTGCACATTTCTTCAAAATGTCTAAGTGTAACAAAAATTTTAATTTTGGGGTACAACATTGGCTCTCTGCCTTTGGGGACCATGAAGGATACTTACGGCATAGGAGAACCATAGAATCTCTGGAGTTTTAAGCTTAGACCAGTGCCTTGTCCATTGGGTATTGGAGTCAGCATCATTTCCTAATGACCTATTTTGCAAGACTTTCCTAAGTCACCTAAAACATAACTTCCTAGAAATCACCTAATAGTTGGACTTCCCTAAAAATCACCTAAAACAAGACCCTTAATCACCTAAAACACGACGAAACTGTTACGGAAAGGGGAAACACAACATAACGAACACATCACAAAAAGGGGAAACACATCACGAAAAGCAAAGAAAAATAATTTACAAAGATTTACTCCACCTCTGAAAGATGTCGTTTCTGCCTGAAAGGCTTTACTTCTCTTCTCTTTGGTATCGCAGGAGACAAATCTTCAGGGATGAAGATTCTCACATCTTCATACATCCAAGCAGATGCACCTTGACAAAAGTCAAAATATGGCGCAAGGAAGGAGGCAGGTACCACTAAGTCACCAACTTTGTTGTCATTCATTTTCGAGATGTCTCTGGTATCAATCCTTTTATCGTCGATCTCTGGAATATCTTTGAACTCTTCAAACCAATCAATCGCGTTCCACACCCGATTTCTATAATGTCGCAAATGATCCTTTCTGATTTGAAAATACCCTTTGATTGGCTCATTGATCAACTCCACATCCCCTTTAACACATAGGAGTTCAATTCCCATATCTTTGGCATTTTTGAGGCCTAAATAAAGCGCCTCTTTTTCAGCTTCAGTAAACTCCAATTGCAAGCCATATGACAATGGGTACAATTGTTCTTTAGGGGAGATGATCACTTCCCCTGCTCTTGATTTTGTATTAGAACAACCCTCATCAAACTGTATTGTCCATAAATTTGCATCCTCTGTCGGTCTCTTTTCTGGACTAGCAACATTTTGGTCTTCAGTTTCTACCTCCGATAGCGTCACATAATTACCAAGACCTATTCCTTGATAAAGGGTTTGGGGTGGGGGGTTTGGGATTTTCACCACCATGAACTGGGATTTGGGTTCAGGTTCTATCTTGATTCTACCTTCCTCCACAGGAATGGTTGCAGACGACCAATCTAATTGCATTGCACCACCAAGATCTCTGCAGAAGCTCCGGCTCAACAACATCCCGTAGCTAGGTGGAATGTCAGCCACTAGGATATTCATCACAATTCTTTTCTTTGGACATGCCACCAACTTTACTTGAGTGTTCTTCATTTGTCCGACCAACGGTACCGACTCAGACTGGAGCGAATAACACTCGTTCTGAGTTTCTGTGCACGAGAGTCCCAATGCTTTCATCACTTGTAGAGGCATTACATTGTCTGAGGCTCCTGAGTCAATGATACAATTGCTCAATTTAAACCCTCCTATATACAAAGATATAAAGAAAGGTTTGGGCTTTTCTTTCACTGGAATAGATGACTCGAGCAATGTAGGCTGAATTGAAGCTTCTTTCTTTGCATGTTGTATTATCCTGTCCAGCTGCTCAGGATGATCACGAAGATATTCCAGCTGAGAAATCTGCACCGTGTTCTTCATCAAGGCATCTACAATGTCAAACTTGGTTGGAGATGGGTCTTGAGCAACCGCTTTAGCATTCTCTTGTTCTCTAGCTCTCCTCCTCTCTTCTTCTTTTTGCGTTTGCAATCTCTCTTCTTCTTCTTTCTGTGCTTGCAAGTGCAAAGCACCTGTAAATGTAGGAAAAGAGCGTCTTCCATGATTTGCTGCAAGAGAGCGGTGGCAGAGGTATTCTTTTTCTTCAATAACGGGTTCAAAACATCCCGCTGCGGAGTCGCCATCGAAGTTGTCCGTCTGTGGTGAGACAACATTCGAACTTGGTGTTGGGACGAAACTGGAACTGGGTGCAGCATCAGCATATCCCATAATCTGATTCATTCTTAAGTTCTCAGGACATGTAGAACCGGCATGCTCATCGGTATCATGAAAGGAACAAAATACTGCGTGTGGTGCAGCTTCAACTATTTGTCTTGGTGGAGGTGCTAGCAACCGTGGCCTATAACTGTTGTAAGGCTGAAAATCATTTCTCCTTGGTTGATACGGCTGCTGAATTTGATACTGTTGTTGATATTGCGGTGGTGGTAGTGCAAGCATCTCATTGGCTACCTTCTGTAGCAGTGGATCTACAGAACTCTGAACCAAAGGTCTGATTGAATCCTTCTTCATTATGCCAGAAGTGATCATATTATCTTCCAGCTCAATGGCGTGCCTTTGTGCATCCGTCAATTCTGTTTCTTTTGCCGTCTTCAACAAGAAGGCTATCTCTGATGGAAGAGCATTTATGAAGCAACTCATCAGAATCTCCGGTGATGGATTAAGTGTAGAAGAAATCCGCATAACAAGACGATTAAATCTTGCTACAAACTCCCTCATGGGCTCGTTGCTCTCCATCTTTGAATTTGCAAGTTGGGAAAACAACAGATGACTGTCTTCAGCAGGCTTGAATCTCGCCAAGAATTTCTCGATCATAGTCGCCCAGCTTGTGATAATACCCGGCTCTAAGTGACTGAACCAATCAGCAGCATTTTCAATAAGAGTCTCCACAAAGAGACGCACTGCGATGTCTTCATGTTCCACGTGCAAGATGGCGCAGGCCGTTGAGAAGGCTGAAAGATGATCATCAGGATGTTGGGTTCCATCGCCATGAAACCGTGGAAAGTGCTTCCTCGACCCCTTAGGCAATTCATGATGTTCCTGCAAAGCCAAAGGTCCAATGATGTTACCCCAAGGTAATGGGGGTGGACGTCTCAAGTTCCTTCCAGCATTATTGTTGTTATCACCCATTGCTTCTGCTGAATCAAGCAATAGGGTGCCAGATAGTCATACTCGTGACATAAAGCCTAAGCTTTCTTTGTTGTTTTATGCCTCGTGCCCCACGGTGGGCGCCAGAAAACTGTTGGCGTTTAAATTCGCACCTCTGGAATGCGGATTTGAAAACGGACAGCTATGCAATGCATAAACCGCTTCTTCAAATTAGAGGGGCAGCTCCTCTTGCTGATGGCATTCAAGAAAGTAAACTAAAAACTAAGTTACAAGGTTTATCTTTTGATCATCAGCTAGAGCACAAGGTTTATAAAACACAAACCTTCGCGAGCTGAGATTTTCCTCGATTTAAGAACTTCAACTACTTACTAACTTAAACTAAAAGACGCTTCTAACTTCTCAAGCACAAGCAGAGCAAGAGAAACTAGAAATGAACAAGGTAGATTTTCTGACAAAATACTTCGATAAACTCTTTCTCAACAAACATCTACACACTTCAATGCAAGCTGAAATCGAGATCATAGAAGCATAACATAGATAACGGAAATCTGAGATTTTGGATCAAGGCAAAAGAGGCTCATGATTTTGGCTACTCAAACTTCGAACAAAAAGCTCACTTCTAACATGCCCGAACAAGAAATTGCAGCTAAAGAGGCTTGCAATCTTGCTCTTCACACTATAGAAACAGCAATCACACTAACTCCTTGTTGGCTAAAGAGGCTCAACAATTTGCTATCACAACACAATTGAACTGAAACTGAATAACAACTTGCTGCAATACAAGCTCGCAATTTGCTAACACAATGACCGTTCCAACACAAAGTGAACTGACACTGAATAACAACTTACTGGCTAAAAGAGACTCAGCAGTTTGTTCTCGCAATAACCGTTAAAGAAACTAAATGAGCAAAGGTTTTATTTATAGACAAGCAGAGAGTAGGAACCCTAAAATCTCCTTGTTAATAATCTAGGGCTTGCTCAGCAAGCAAGCTTTATTACTAAATCTAGAAAGATGATAACATCTAAAACCCTAGAAAGCAGAAAAAGCGGGAAACGCCAACTATTACATCTTATCTTCTTTCTATCCTCAAAGAATGGATAAGGATCATTCCAAGAATAGAAAGAAAGCGGGAAAGCTTCTAGAAGAAAGCTGCTTTAAAGCTCGATCTCATCCGCTAGAAAATTGGAAATTGTGTCCCGGTTTGGTGCATCTATGCCAACTAAGGCAATATTCTGATTCTTTAAGATCTCTTCACCCTTAGAGAATCTTTCACTTTTTCAACTGTTTTATGAGTTCTATTCTTGCAAAACATCGCTGCCCAAAAAGATGACTCACAAATTGATGACTTGGCGGCTCTACAACTTTATGCTTCTGACACCTTTCTTGATTACCATCAGAAGATTATTGCAACACTCTTTTCTGATACCTTTCCTCTTTCTCATATCACACCTTCTCTTATTCTTCAGCTGAGATGATGAAGTTTTAACATAGTGCTGATTTGGTCTTAAACTTGAGGGGAGTGTACTCCATATTGAAAACCTTGAAGAATGACTGTAAACTCGCCTATGTTCAAACAAGTCTTGAGCAACTTTCTATTTTTAGAACGCTGGGTTTTTAGCCTTCAAACGGACAAATTTTTGGAAATTTTTCTGAGATATGGGTTTTGCTCAGAATTTCGTTGCAAGACAACCCAGATCGTCCGTTTTTGAAAATCTTGAATTTTGACTGAAAAAAAGCAGCAAACCCTAATTTCTTCAATTTTTAATAAAAAGCTGGCACTCCGGGTTTTGTTCGTAATACAATTAGAAATGGACCCGCTGATCGATATGAAAACACCGACGCTTGATCGAAAAAGCAGCCAACCCTAGGTTTTGAAATTTTCTTAAAACCGTGATATGGGTTTTCTTCAGAAGACTGATTGGAAAGGACCCAGATGGTTGAAATTTGAAAGCACTGAGGTTTTCCCTGACATGCAAAAATAAAAGCACTGCTGCAACTTGATGAAGTTCTTGAAAATTTCCTTCAGAAGATTGAAGAAAAAAGACCCAGATGATTGAAAAATGGAATGCCTTGGTCTTCTTCTTGAAAAGTTTGATCTTCTGGAACAAAAAGAATGAAAAATCAAAGGTTTATGCTTGCTGGTCTGAAAAATCTGACGTAAAACCAGCAACTATGGATTCTTGAATCATAAATATTCTTCAAACTTGCTGCTCCAACTTTCTCCCTTGAAGGCTACCTCGCGAAAAATAATGAAAATAACATAAAAGAAAGATGTGTTAAGTAGACTAGGGTTTTGTTTTTGCTTTTGCTTTCTTTGCTTTTATTTCAAAACCCTAAAATCTCTGTTCAATGTGTTTGGACGCCATCTTCTCTCGCTTTGCAATTTTGAAAACCTTTTGAAAATCTCAAAAAAAATTCTCTAAGGCTTGAGAAGTTGGGCGCCCTTCTTCACCAGGGGCGCCCACTTCATCCAGTGTTAACCAAAATTTTGACATTTTCAACTTTTCATCATTTCGACCTCCAACTTCGCCTTTGATTTCTCGTTGATTGGTTTACCCGACAGGCGAGCTGAGTGGTTCACGGCGGAGCCTGACTGATTCTGAAGAAAATGTTCTGGAGGCACCTCCGGCTAAAAACTTGATTTTGACCTCCGAATTCATAGGAGGCTTTTCTTTCTAGGGGCGCCCAACTTCTCCAGTGTTAGCCATTTTTTGATTTCCAAGTTCTTCCTCTTCTCCTTTGATTTTCTCATGAATCCTGATTCGAGCTACGTACCGACCGACCGATCGTCTAATGTTTCGTTGATAGCCGGGGATCGATTTTGATGAGGCTTTGGACGCATTTCTTAAAATCCTATCATTTAAAGGCTTTAAAGATTGAGCTCTTTCTTCAAGGGGCTTTCCACTTCCACCGTGACTTAGAAAACTTTTCAATTCTATTCATGCTCACTTCTTCAGCTAATTTCGCGAATCTTGAGTTTCGGGCGTCGGATTGACTGATGGTTGTGCTCATCGCGAAGCTGACGAAGAATAAGGAGGGGTCTTCTGGGAGAGATTTTTTCAAAAAGTGAATTTTAACCCTTCAAAAGTTTGGGCGCCCATCTTGACTGGGGGCGCCCACTTTGTCAACACTTAGTTTATTTTTCATTTTTTTTTGTGTTTTGCTTCTGGATCTTTGTTCTAAGCTCTCGTCAGACTCCCTGTTCGGTTCTTTGTATCTGGCGACTGCGACCTCCGATAGGCGTGCTGAGTATCTCGTTGTAAAGCTGGATCAATTGTGAAGAGATCTCATTAGACACTCGTCTGCAAATTTATCTGTTGGGACCCCTGAAAACTTGGGCGCCCTTCTCCACCAGGGGCGCCCACTTCCTCCAGACTTAGCCATTTTACTGATTTTCAAATTTCAGAGTTTGAAGACTTCGTTCTGTATGTTCATTTTTGATCTGAATTTGCTAAAGATTGAGCAGTCGGATGATCTGACGGAGACAGGCACGTCGAAGCTGGCTGAGCTCTGAAAAGAACAAGCATATTCTCAAACCCTAACGGCTGAATCAGGGCCTTCAAAAAGCTGGGCGCCCTTCTTGACCAGGGGTGCCCAAAATCTCAACACTTAGTCAATTTTTGATCTTTTTTAAATTCTCGTTCTGACATCTATTTGGAACCTCCCTATTCAGCTTTGAATTCCGGATGACTGGATCGCCTGATGACTACGCCGTTGAATTCGTTGCGAAGCTGACAGAGAACTGAGCAACATTGACTGGAGGCACAAACCCTAATTCTGACATTTGGTGCCCTAAAAAGATGGGCGCCTTTCTTCAACAGGGGCGCCTAAAGTCACCAGTGTTAGAAAATTTTATCATTTTTCAACTTCATCTGCTCTCCGCATGTTCATCATTTCATGTTCTCGTTGAACGCCTCGAAAAGTTGATTTTGATGCCCAAGTACCGGTCGACCTCCATTGATGACCTCTATGCCCAAATACGCTCTTAAAAAAGCAGACAGGGACCCAAGAGGGAAAAAACCGGACATTTTGAGATTCCGACGCATCTTCTACCGGGATATGGAAGTATTTTGAGCAATCAAAAATCGGGCCAACCCCGGCTGACTTCAACTTTCTATTTTTAGAAATTTTCTATTTTTTAGAAAATTTTGCCAGTATCCATTTCGAAAGAAACCCAAAAAAACCCAGAAAACGTTGCTAATTTTAGAAAATTTCTAAAAATAGCAACTTTCCTAAAATTTAGGGATGAAAAACTGAGATCTGGGTTTTGTAGATTAAGCTGCTCTTAGCAGACCCAGATCGTTAGAAATTGAAAATTTTGCGTTTTAACCTCTCATGCAAGACATGTACACCCAAATTTTGACCTTTTGGATCGTTTGACAAGACTTTGCACATTTCTTCAAAATGTCTAAGTGTAACAAAAATTTTAATTTTGGGTGGGTACAACACCTTCAAATATTCTCTAACACACACATCACCCTCAACGCCTTAGGAAAATTTCCAACCCTTTATAACCTTAGGCGCATATCATACTTTGAGAGGAAATTTAAAAACCACGCCTAGGGAAGCATCCTCAACACTCTCCACCCTTGGCGCGCCTAATACTTACCATCTTTCACCACGCTTTGGGAAAACTTTCATCCCACTTACCACCCTTAATTACTTTTCACATCCAAACATGGGCGCATTTCTATGTAGGAGGAGGATAAACTTGCCACCACGCCCCCTGTGACCTTTCAACTTCACGTTTTCGTCCTGACATGCACAAGTTTGGGTGCATTTCATCCCTTGAGGAGGACGAATTTCTTTGACCTTGTTGACTTCTTTCATCTTGAGCGCATTTTTGATGTGGAGGGGGATGAGACTTTCAAACGCCTTGGAGTGACCCTTCAGCTTCCAAATTTCGTCTTCACATGCATGTATTTGGGCGCATTTTGCCCTTTGAGGAGGATAAGAAACGTTGACCCTGTTGACTCCTTGTAACCTTGGGCGCATTTTGGCCTATGAAGAGGATGAACTTCAAGTTGGGCGCATTTGGAGGGGTGAGGCGGATTTCATGCCTTAGAAACTTTTTTCAACTTTTCCCTCCTTCCTGTTGGGCGCATTTTGCCCCTGCTGCAGGATAAACATCTTTGACTTTCTTTGACTTCTTGCCTTGGGCGCATTTTGCCCTGTGTGAAGGATGAACTCACACTTAGAAATTTTTA
>VDFB02204516.1:11039-37233 GCA_007258455.2 Sequoia sempervirens | reverse complement strand
TATGATATAATGACCCTTATTATATTCTACAAGGTAAAATGTACCCATGATCTATAGTTCTCATTGGGCTCAAAATTGCTTTTAGATCATTGATCTAGTGACCCTCATTGTACTCTCTGAGGTAAAATATACCCACATTCTATATGCTCATAAGACCCAAAATTATGAGCCCCATGTGTATTATAGATCGTGGGTGCATTTTACCTCATGCAATACAACAAGGGCCATTAGATTATACTATAAATCAATGTTAGAAACTAAAGATTAGAAATATGGTCCTAAATAAACTAATAATTATGATATATACTATTGGAAAATTAATATAAATTTCTACTATAATTCATAAAGTTTAGGTGAATATGATCTAATCATGTATTGAATATTGTGGTGAATTTTTTAGTTAAGATTTTTGATAAAATAATTTCTTTTGTGATTTAAATATGACTATAATAAAATTTTGTAAAAATGTGGCAACTCAAGTTGCATTATAGCTCAAACTATTAGCCAAATTTGGATTCCCAAATTTCAACTATTAGCCAATTGGTGAATATTAGGCATTAAAAAGATCACTAGTTGAGCCCTTATTTAAATCTGCAAGGTCTCTTTCATGATTTCCAAATCTGTGTTGGGGACATTAGTATAGTAGTGGTTTGTTGATGTATGGGTTTTTTGTGCTTCTCAGCCTGCTCCTCCTACTCCCATTCAAGAGCCTATCCATCCATTGGAAACAACTATGGAGGACACTCCCATGGTTGATCATAATCCTTTTGTTCCTTCGTAGCCTCAAGCCTCTAGCTTGAAGATTCATAGAAACCGCCTTGTGCACAAGTGCATGCACTGGCGCAAGGCTCTCACGATTGAGAATGCCACATTAGAGAAGAAGGAAGAAGAGACAACCACCCCTGTATCAGGGCATCCTACCATGTCCTCCTCTCTCCTCCCCTCTGCTTCCATTCAATCTAGCTCCTCATTGCTGGGTGTGTGCAAGAGGTTGAGTCCACTTTTTGGCCAAAAAGTGGAAGTGTTTTTCCTGATTTTCAGCATTTGACACATTTGACCTTAAAATTTGAAGCACTTCGAGATGGAATCTTCAAAGAGGTCACTAATCATAAAATGTAGTACTCAGATTCTAGTTTCGAAATATAATTTATTTCAATACCCGGATTGTACAAATTTAGTTTCAATAGGCATTTCTAAAAACCACTATTTAAAAGTCACTTTTTTTTACCATACCATGCACGTGTACAACATCCATATTTTGACCTAAATTATCGTATTTTTCTAAAAAAATTTGGGAAAATATTTTTGACTCACTCAAGCTTGTTCTCGATATTTTTGGTAATTTTTTATTGAAAACTTTTTTTTTTTTTTTTTTTATTAGGCATATTTATCATTTTGAAAAATCGTCATGTACGACATCCATAAGATGACCTTAACTTATCATTTTTAAATTATTTTTTTAAAATTGAAAAGATTTTTCTGAAGTTTGTTCTTGTGCAATCCATTAGTCAAAATGTTATGTTGATCAAAAGTTATTAAAATATTTAAAACCTAAATATTTTTAAGTTTATGGACTAGTTTCATTAGAAATTAATTGAAAACTAGAGAAAAAATAATCAATTGCCAAAAATTATATATTTAGATCTACATTGTCTCATCTAAGAGTGGGTTTTAATTTTTGTATAAAAGTGCATAAAAAATGTTGTCGACCATATGTCCAAATTAATTTTTCTCTGACATTGTTAGGACCTTCAACTTGCAGGTCAAACTAGGTTGAAGGCCTAGGTTCGGATTCCCAATGTTTTTCCCGAACCAAAATACAAGGCAAAAACCCGCCTACAAAGAAAACCCAATTTCAAATTTTTGGAAACGGGATCCCGTTTTGTAAAGCGGGATCCTGTTTTGGTTCTACAAAACGAGATCCCATTTTCAAAATCGCCAAAACAAAATTTCCATTTTGTGGAAAAATTTTCAAAGCAGCATCCTTATTGAAAATTTTCAAAAAAATAAAATTTCAAAATTGGAAAAATTGCAAAATCGGGGATCGGATTTGAAACTTTCCATTTTTGGAAATTTCCGACACGAGAATTTTCAAGGCGAGGATCGTTTGAAGAATTTTCCAAAAATGAAATTTTAAATCGCGGCATCTCATTTTTAAAAAAGCGGGATCCCGTTTTTTAGTTTAAACTCCGGGATCGAATCGAGACGGATCCTATTTTTTAAAGCGGGATACCATTTCTTAGAAGCGGGATCGGATTTTTTGTAATGCCGATTTTTTTTTGGCTAAGGAAAAAACTTCCACATTTCGTGGACTCAACTTCTTGCACTTACCCTGCTTCCGGACCCCATTGTGATTATGAATGCGCTTGATGCTAAAAATGTGTAGGTTTTCATTGTTCCTTCAGTTGAGCCACCTCTTTTGATGTCCCTTTTGGATGTCCCGCCTTTGATAAAACCCGTAGATATGTTAAATACTTCGGTGGTATCAACTATAGTTTTCTCTTACTCCTTCGCCTCTGCACCTCTCACCTTGTCTTTGGGGAGTTCATATCCCCCAATGGAGGAGAAGGTGGAGATTGGTCCTTCTAGCAATGGAGGATGTAATAGGAGTCCTCTTTCAGAAGGTGGTCCCACACATACTTGTTCTATCTTAGTAACAGAACCAGTCCTGGCTTCCCCTAAGTTTGTCATTGCTCCCGAATCACTTAGTCAGCCTTGCAATGAATCTCGAGAAAAATCTTCTACATCTATTGAGGTGAAGCATAGTACTCATCTAAAGTGCATGTTTAACTCTCTAGATGAAATTCCATCCTTGTCAGCGATTTTGCAAAATCATTGGTAACCTTAGCTCCATAAGATCTTAGTGGAGGAGACCTACTGGAGCGTTCTTCCATAGCCCTTGTTGTAGGAGGGCCAGATGCTCCTCCTCTTAACATTCCACCACTGCAAGCTCATCCTCCTTCCCACTACGATAATCTATAGTGGGAAGTAGACAACCTGTTAGTCAACCTATCTTAGGGGGAGGCCTCTTTTTTATCTTTAGATTAGATGTGTGTGTGTTGTGATGTATTCCCTCATGATCCTTGTCACCCTTCTTGGTGCTTGGATATAGGCATTCTTTTTGTGTTGTAAACCTTTTTCTATTTTAATCATTATTCTTCCATGTTTTTGATTAACTTTCGTCAAAATTCAGGATGATGCAAGGAATTGGGGGCATTTAGGCTTCCCTTCCATGTTGACCCAATTTTTTAATTTCACTTTGTCTTCTCATGCATTCTTCACATCGTATGATACAATAGGGGGTTGATGACAGTTCGTTTTATATAATATTATTATACATATATATTAATGAGCAGTTTTGAGCCTAAAATATCAGGCTACCCCTATGGCCTTTGTGTTATTATCCTTTTTCTATTTTCTTATCTTTCTCTCTTCTTTGCTTGGGTTGTCCCTCTCATGTGTGACAACGCCACTTCTATAACACTTTGATTTTTAGAAAACACATTCATTTCCAATGAATCTATTATTGAGAATCATCACAAACTCCTTTTTAGAATTGCATTCTCAACTTGAAACCCTAAGAGAAACATGTTTCCTTCATCATGGGTTCGTAAAGAAAGAACTTGATAACCTTCACCTTGAAAGGGGGCATTTTCTTCCTTTTGAATTCCTTGATGAAGTGAGCATCTTTTGAAAGGACTCCTTGATGATGAATTGATTCGAGAAAGAAACATCTCTTCCACACTTTCAAATAACACATCCCTTGAATGGACCCCTTCCTTCACACCGGGTTCCCAAGGGACCCCTTTGAAACCTTTCCAATCTATCGACAATTTGCATGAATATTTGCTTTCTTTCTTGCATGGCTGCTTTTAAACATATTCTATTTGTGAGTAGACATGGCACTTCACAAATTCTTTTGTGAAGCCACTTTCTATCTCAGTAGAGTCCCCTTTTTTGGGTTTCCTTCATATGAGAGATCTTGGGGGATACCTTCCCTACAAGTCTGAGGGTATGTAGGGTGCTTTCTTTGGGTTTCCTCCATGTGAGAGATCTTCGGGGATGCATCCTTGTAGGTTTGCGGGTCTATAGGGTGCTTCTTCTGAGTTTCCTCCATGTGAGAGATGTTGGGGTTCCCTCCCCTGCAGGTCTGCGAGTCTATAGGGTGCTTTCTTTCTCAATTTCCTCCATGTAAGAGATCAGGGGGCATACCTACGTACAAGTCTATGGGTCTGTAGGGCACTTCCTCTGAGCTTCCTCCATGCGAGAGATCTTGGGGGTTGCTCCCCTACAGATCTCCGGGTCTGTAGAACAATTTTTTTCTCAGTTTCCTTCATGTGAGATATCTTGGAGGACACCTTCCTTGTAAGTCTATAGGTCTATAATACACTTTTTTCAGTATCCTTCATGTGAGAGACCTTTGAGGATACTTTCCTTGCAAGTCTGTGGGACTATAAGGTGCTTTTCTCAGTATCCTTCATGTGAGAGATCTTAGGGGATACCTTCCTTGTAGGTCTACAGGTCTGTAAGACACTTTTCTTAGGGCTTCCTTCATGTGAGAGATCTTGGGGGTAACCTCCTTGTAAGTCTATGAGCCTATAAGACACTTTCATTCTACAACTTCATAGTTCTGCAGGGCTATGAAGTCCTTTACTTGTCCTACGCTCTCGATTTTGCTAGATTGTTGTCTACTTCCTCGAAGGTTCAAGTATACATTACTAACCCTATTCACTCTTCGATCTAATTATCAAAGCACTCATCAGTATTTGTGCTTTCTAAAGTCAGTGAAAAATGTATAGGTGCAAATTTTCACCCCTTAAGAAAATTCCCCTTTTACACTTCCTCACCATAGAAAACCAAATCCAAAAGAAAAATTCTACATCATCCCATTGCCTTTGTTCCACTTAGCATTTTTCTTCCGTGTCATTTGGAGAATATTTGTCAGGATGCCCACGCAATGCGTAGATTTTCACGTGGAAAAATCATGTCCCTGACATATTCCTGCATCTGAAGCTTGAAAAGGCATTACACTTCCCATTGGGGTTGGTTTGTAACATCCCTCTTTGATAAACTGACCTCAAATATGGCAAATTCTCTCCTTCCTTCAAAAAAACTCTTCCTTCATTCATTTCATCAGCTTCACATCCTCTAGCAATCTTCTACACACTCTCTTTTCGCACTTCCAAGTGTTTTCTCCATTCCCAATAGTAGTCTAGCACTTTGTAGAAACAACACTCCATCAACTGCGCAAAGCAAGTGTGGAACAAGCCACTGCAATAGGGGCTTGAGGTTTTGGAACACCTCCCTTGATCATAGTTGAGGCTATGGTGATTGTTCAAGCTCTCTTTTCTCCTCCATTAGCTAGTGAGCTCTTGGTGGAGGTGGTAACGTTTCGCTCCTCTCCTTTGCAATTTGGTTTAGTAGCTTGTTACTGTTTTGTAGTGTTACTTGTTTTTTCTCCTTCTCTACTTCTTTATCGTATATTTCTCCATCATTGCTATCTTGCTATCTATGGAGGTGGAAACACCAAAATGGGGGTCTGACTGAGGTAGACCCCTATAGCTTCCAACATTTTTCCCTCTTTCTTGTGTGTAGGTGGACGTGCTTTTTGGAGCTAGCTAGTGAAAGAGCATCTTTGTGAGATTATCCTTGTTACCTTAGCCTTCATATATTTACTCTATCATGTTTTTTCTTATCTTTCCTACTTTATAGTTCTATTTTGTTCATTTATAAGTGACTAGCTACGTCACCAGCTCATTTTCTAGTAGTTTGTACTATGTTTTTGGTCCTTTGGTCGTACAGACACTAGCACACCTGAGAGATGCCAGTGTGTTGCGCTATCATCCTAAAACTACACTTCTGTCTTTAGGCAAAGAGTTACCTAAGGTACAGTGTTGAACCCAACAACTAGCTCGCCTAGCCCCAATCTTGATTTCAGGTCTACACAGTGATTGAAGGGCATTATGGTCCTCATCATTCTCATCCCTCATTTCAAACATCCCTTTAGAGTGAGGTAAGTTAGGGAAGCCTTCTGCTCTTGACTCTCCATGACCTGGGGCCTTGACGTGGTTGGTCTCCCTCTCTTACATCTTCATATAGACTTTGATCGCATGCTTGACATCACTTATCAAATATAAATGTATTCTATCAAGGGGGTTAACTATGAAGAATTTATCCCTCACAATAAAATAGTTCTCTAAGTTAGTTTTTAAACTCTGCTAAGCCATATATACGATTAGATCCTAGTGATCAAGGAAAAAAAATGTTGCAAGAACTTACAATTAGAAATTAATCTCACAAGTTACAAGATCAACATCATGGATTATGCCATTTCTCAAGAACTCATTTTTGTCATGGAGGAGCATGGATTCAATCCACAACAACATCTATTACAATTGCAAAAAATGGTCATATCATAAGAAATGTTTGTTGGGTGAAAGTGACTAAATTTTGTATAGCATTAACACTTATTTCTTTGTCATAATTCCTAAAGCTAAGTGGTTCATCCTTTTTAATGTAATTTTTTAATATTCGTCTATTGCTATTATCAAATTTCAATGGAGTATTTAAATGAAGGTTAATTGTGACTTTATTTATATACATTTACTTAATTAGGCTAGATTTATGTTAAAATTTATTGCGTTGAGAATTAATATTATTTTGTATATACTAAAATCATAACTACACATATTTAAAGTAAATTATAAAATAATTGTTTGAGTAAATATTAATAAATAAAACATAAATAATTCTAAAGTAAGTTATTAAAAAACACTATTTAGTATATAAAAGAACTATAAAATAAGTCTTAAGTGGAAAAGAAAAAAACTATAAGTAAATAAAAATAACTCAAAATTTATATCTACATTTTTGGTAGATGTATTCAAGAGATTATATATAAACCTATATGTATAGATATACAAAAAACTATATTTTGTCACATAAAATTTAAATACATGCTTGGAGAAAACCATTTCTTCACATATTTTAACGATAGGTATGCTACTTTGTTACAAATATATTCATCCCTTCAAATTCAAAACCAAACATCATATTTAATGTATTTAACTTTTACAAATTAATTTAATATTTATTGTTTGGGTCTTATTTCTAATTAATTAATCAATAGGAAGGGTAAAATTATCTTTTATTATGAACAATTCAATGACAAAACAATCAATAATACTTTTACACCTTATTGTATTAAAAATAAATAATCTGTATTTATAGCTAAAATTTACATCTTTTTATACAATTGAACCATAGCTTCCATTAAATATTTTTTTAATATAAAGACAAAAAAAATTAAAACAACCACTGATTACAAAGTAGGATTGTCAGTCTTAAAAAGCATGCCAGCGCACCAATTCCAAAAAATCTTGAAAATTCAAAATAGGACTCCCAGTCTTAAAAAAATCCGAACACACCAATTCCAAAAAAATCTTGAAAATCCATATGTGAAGAGGGACAATCGCTATAAGAAGAGGAACCCTTCAAACCTAACTACAAGATATAAACCCTTATTACCCTAAGATTGTTCATGTTGAGAGAATGTTAAAAAAAACCACCAAAACAAAAGTCAATGAAGAAAAGAATAAGAAAGTGAGGCTAAAACAATTGGACCATAACCTCCATAGGATGCTTGGGAAAGAAACGTGTTGCCTAACCAGATATAAACCCTTATTACACTAAGATTGTTCATATTGTGAAAATCTTTTTAAAAACTACCAAAATAAAAGCCAATAAAGAAAAGAATAAAAATGTTATGCTAACAAAATTGAACCATACCCTCCATAGAATGCTTGGGAACGAAACGCGTTCGGTGTGGCTTGACCAGTTCACGCGCAACATAGGAATATGCATATCTTCAGTCTAGGGTGGCTACTCATTAATTACAGGCCTTTAGTCGGTGGGCCTTCTCTATTTATTTGCGCTCGTTGCTCTTGTCTTACATAGTTTGAGCAGTTTATTTGTGTTTGTTGATCTGCTACGCAGCCTACAAAGGTTGTTTGGTGCAACGTCTAACAATGGCTCGAAAGGAATTCTCAGGAAGCTGTATTTTCCTTCTCTCCCTTATTCTATATCTCCTCCTCAGGTTAGTTTGTCTTCTCCTCCTTAGTTTAGTCCCTTAAAGTACTTTTCTGTTCAAGAAGTAAAGATATGCACACCATCTATTCACAAGATGCTGCTTTTATTTGAAGTATTCTTGCTCTGGTAAACAGATTTTTCAATCCGTAGGGCTTTGGGATTTCTTTTTGGTGTATATAAATAGAGATATGGTAACCCTTCACAATAGGGTTTAACGATGTTCAATCTGTTTCTGAATACCTATCTAAACCTAGACCAGGTTGGGTAAGTCATAGCAACAGTGTAAAAGTATACAAATCATTGTGTTGGACAAGATTGAGCAGGAATCAGGGATTAAACAGACATGTTTTAGTCTGTCGTGGCTATAATAAATCTATATTGGAAGAAAAAATATAGAAATAATACTAAAGAGAATAGAGTTTTTATTTTCTTTTCTTAGGGCATTGAGTTTATTGTTTCTGTTGCTCACAAATAACTTGTGCATGTACAGGAGATGCCAATGCAATAAAACTGGGTGGCTCATGTATGTTCTTTCTCACTATTAATTTGTGCCTGCATTAAATAGAAACCTCAAAGACTTTTTAGTAGCAGTTGATTAAATTATCTGATGATTAAAAATACCAGATTTTAAAAGAATACACTGTGAAACAGTAAACCTAAAATGCAGTTTAAGACCAATTATAAGTTTTTCTGAATTTAAAACAATGTGTTTTATTAATGGGTGTGTACTTTTGTGTAACATAAAATGCAGGTATGTGCAGTAACGATGGCATATACATTGTATGTGAACTCTCCTGCCTTAAATATATTTTGCTGGGAATTTGTTGTTTTTTTAGATCTCAGAGGAATTTGACTACAGTCCGAGATTAGTGTTAGCGTTTGGTAAACAAACATGAAGAAATGGTTATTTTTCATGTTGGAAGGAAATTTCTAAATTCTCCTGCATTATTTTTCAGTTTGTTTAGAATCTGTTAAAATTAGTTTTGTGTAAAAAAGAAACTGTAGTTTTGCATTAGTATATCTATTGTAACTAGAAATAAATTAGATTTTAGTTAGTTTTTTCTGTAGTTGGTATGTTTTAATTTTTTTTTTGTAAAATCTAAACTCTATAAAAGAGGTATGATGTAAATGTTTTTGATGAAGTAATAGAAGTTGTGCAGCAGCATGGTATGTTAATACTTCTGTGCTTTATATATTTCAATGTGTTATGTGTTTTGATATTTCTTCATTCAATACCATCAAACTGGTATCAGAGCCAGGGAGGTTCTATGGTAAAGATCTGAAATATAATTTGATAATCAATGTTGAAGTGAAGCTGCAGCTGGAAGAAAACATGGTGAAGGAGCTGTTGATTTGTTAGGCTGATTTTGCAGTCACACAAGAGCCGCCATACAAAGGATTGCAGATTCAAGAGAAGTCAGAGAAGAATGATGTAGATAGAAGTTTTGTTGCTGACACAGATTTAAAAGGTTGCAGATCTAGAAATTAAAAAAAAAAGGTTGTTCTCAGATTGCAGATTGCATCATCTGTAATGCAAAAGAATAAGTGTAGAAAATGTTTCTTAGGCTGTTGGAAAAGATAATTAATTTTATTTTGAAAAGCTTGATTGTGTGTTTGGAAAAAGATTTGTAGAGATCTTTGAGGCAATTTGTATTGGAAGAAAATCGCTACAAAAAATAAAGATATATGATTAGTTTTTATTGCTAAAAGTAAATCACAACTCTTTTTTGGAGAGAATTATTGTATTTGTGTAACTGCCAAAAGAAGTTGTAGAAAAAGAGATCAATGTTCATCATTTTAAGAGATTTGTAGAAGACAACCTATAAATTGCAAGAGGAAAGAGTTTGAATGCCACCGTCGAGTTTTAGAGAAAGTTTGTAGAAGGAAATTGTGTAAAGAAGAGTGGAGGCGCTCTCGGAAAAGAAGAAATCACTAGAGCAGAATTAGGTGAGTTTGATCAAATTTATTTTAATGGGAAAGATAGGCAAAAGATTAAAAAAGGAAAAAAAAGTTTTGGAGGAGGAAGTGATAGAAATTAAAAAATGTAATTCACAATTGGTAGCAGCTATAAAAAAATTTGGAAAAGAAAGATATGAGAATTTGTGTGAAATTGACAAATTAGAAAAGGAATTGAATTATGTTAAAAGAAAGAATTAAGAGTTAGAAGAAAAATTAAAATTCTTTGATGAAATCAAGAAAAAATAGAAGATTTTGAGGAAATTCTAAAATTGTTAGAAGAAGAAAATTGTTTACAGAAGGAAGAATTATGAAAGTTGAAAGAAGAAAATAAATGTTTACAAATCCATTGGTAAGTGATGTTGCTTGTTGTGTTGAAGATATGTGTTCTTTTGTTGATAAATCAAGTAGTTTGTGTGATATGGCAAGTATTGTTTTTGATGAATAATGTATAAAAGAAGAATGTGAAGATGATAATGTAAATCTTAATAATTGTCATGAAAAAAATGTTGGTTTGAGATTAATGCAAAGAATAGGTTATAAAGGTGAAGGATTAGGAAAAAATGCACAAGGAATAAAAGAATAAAAGAACCAATTGGACCCGTTATGAGACCAAAATATGAAGGACTTGGATATATCATAGGTAAAGGAAATTTTATAGGATCAAGAAATTTTTTTCAAGAAATGCATCAATGTTCACATTGCAAAAGGGAAAGTTATGTGAAAGATACATGTTGGGATCTACATCTATGCAAATTTTGGGGTTTGAAAGCTATAGATATTGAAAGTATTTCCAATTTGAAGTTCTGGGGTTTGAAAGCTATAGATATTGAAAGTATTTCCAATTTGAAGTTCAAAATTTGAAGATCAAAGTTTGATGGATTGCGGCAGCAGTTGGAAAGAATTGGTTAGAGTTGATAGTAAGAAGATTTTGAAGATGGTTTGAATTATTTATACAAGTAAACAAATTGAGAGTGTTCGAATATTTGGATGGAAAGTTGAAAGAAATTTACGGTTGAAACCAAGGGGGAGTGTTGTTGATTTGTTAGGCTGATTTTGCAGTCACACAAGAGCCGCCATACAAAGGATTGCAAATTCAAGAGAAGTTAGGGAAGAATGATGTAGATAGGAGTTTTGTTGCTGACACAGATTTAAAAGGTTGCAGATCTAGAAATTAAAAAAATATTGTTCTCAGATCGCAGATAGCATCATCTGTAATGTAAAAGAATAAGTGTAGAAAATGTTGCTTAGGCTATTGGAAAAGATAATTAATTTTATTTTGAAAAGCTTGATTGTGTGTTTGGAAAAGGATTTGTAGAGATCTTTGAGGCAATTTGTATTGGAAGAAAGTCGCTATAGAAAATAAAGATATATGATCATTTTTTATTGCTAAGAGTAAATTACAACTCTTTTTTGGAGAGAATTATTGTATTTGTGTAACTGTCAAAAGAAGTTGTAGAAAAAGAGATCAATGTTCATCATTTTAAGTGATTTGTATAAGACAAGGTATAAATTGCAAGAGGAAAGAGTTTGAAGGCCACCATAGAGTTTTAGAGGAAGTTTGTAGAAGGAAATTGTGTAAAGAAGAGAGGAGGCACTATTGGAAAAGAAGAAATCACTAGAGCAGAATTAGGTGAGAGCTGATAGTAAGAGGATTTCCAATTTTAAGTTCTGAAAATTTTATAGTAAGAGGATTTCCAATTTGAAGTTCTAAAAATTTGAAGATCAAAATTTGATGGATTGTCGCAATAGTTGGAAAGAACTGGTGAGAGTTGATAGTAAGAAGATTTTGAAGATGGTTTGAATTATTTATACAAGTAAACAAATTGAGAGTGTTTGAAGACTTGGTTGGAAAGTTGAAAGAAATTTATGGTTGAAATTAAGGGGGTGTGTTGTGTAAAAGGAAACTATAGTTTCACATTAGTAATATCTATTGTAAGTAGAAATAAATTAGAGTTTAGTTCATTTTTTTTGTAGTTGGTATGTTCTAGATTTTTCTTGTAAAATCTAAACTCCTCTATAAAAGAGGCATGATGTAAATGTTTCTCATGAAGCAATAGAAGTTATATATTTTTGTGTTTTATATATTTCAATGTGTTATGTGTTTTGATATTTCTTCATTCAATACCATCATTTCAAGGGCCTTTGCAAATTGCATTTTAACAGTTAAATGTGATTTCCCTTTATAGGGAAGGGTGTCCAATACAACATGAGTGGTGGCTTCATTTTTTAATTGTAACCAATTGTTTGGGTGAGGTTAGCTTTATTGGGATTTACAGTCATTATTGCTAGTGGATATGTTTGTTGGACCGTTTGTGTATCTTAGTCTTGGCTTCTTGATGACTTTAATTTCTTTACTACTCATCTCGCATGTACTTGTCCTCACTTTGTGGTTGGGGATTGGTAGGTTTTCTCATAGGCCCTCATGGGATTGTGGTGCTCTTGGCGCCTTTATGGTCAGTGCTCTATTCTATGTGGCTTTTTCTAGTGGTTGGTTGATTGTTGGACCATCTGTGCTTCGCAGTCTTGGTTTCATGATGGCTTTAGTTGTTTTACTACTCATCTCCCCTATTCATGTCCTTGCTATGAGGTGGGGTTTGATGTTTATTTGGTTGTTGGGTTCACTTCTTTTGTGTTTGCTTTTGTGTTGCTCTATTCCATTGTTGGGTGGTTGAGCCCAGTGATAAATTTCATAAACCCCCCTCAAAAAATGATATAAAAAATTACTGAATCTTTCACTTTCTTAGGAAAAAATATTAATTTTATTCATTATTATTTTTACATCACTAAAATTTTGTAGAAAATATTGGTGAATCTTGAAAAATAATAGGAAAATACATTAATCGTGATGGAGAATCCATTCAATCTAAAAATAATTCTCATGGAAAAGTAGGGTCCTAAGGGTGGAAATTATTGATGGGTTTAAGGGGTAGACAATAATATTTACTTGTCACCATTGTCTTAAAATATGATATAATGACCCTTATTATATTCTACAAGGTAAAATGTGCCCATGATCTATAGTTCTGATTGGGCTCAAAATTGCTTTTAGATCATTGATCTAGCGACCCTCATTGTACTCTCTCAGGTAAAATATACCCACATTCTATATGCTCATAAGACCCAAAATTATGAGCCCCATGCATATATATAGATCATGGGTGCATTTTACCTCATGCAATACAACAAGGGCAATTAGATTATAGTATAAATCAATGTTAGAAACTAAAGATTAGAAATATGGTCCTAAATAAACTAATAATTATGATATATACTATTGGAAAATTAATATAAATTTCTACTATAATTCAAAAAGTTTAGGTGAATATGATCTAATCATGTATTGAATATTGTGGTGAATTTTTTAGTTAAGATTTTTGATAAAATAATTTCTTTTGTGATTTAAATATGACTATAATAAAATTTTGTAAAAATGTGGCAATTCAAGTTGCGTTATAGCTCAAACTATTAGCCAAATTTGGATTCCCAAATTTCAACTATTAGCCAATTGGTGAATATTAGGCATTAAAAAGATCACTAGTTGAGCCCTTATTTAAATCTGCAAGGTCTCTTTCATGATTTCCAAATCTGTGTTGGGGACATTAGTATTGTAGTGGTTTGTTGATGTATGGGTTTTGTTATCTAAATCCTTTGGCCCTAAATTATCGTATTTTTCTAAATCATTTTTGGAAAATATTTTTGACTCACTCAAGCTTGTTCTCGATATTTTTGGTAATTTTTTATTGAAAACTTTTTTTTTGTTAATTTTTTATTAGGCATATTTGTCGTTTTAAAAAATTGTCGTGTACGACAAGCATAACTTAACTTATCATTTTTTGGTTTTTTTTTTAAATTGAAAAGAATTGTCTAAAGTTCTTTCTTCTGCAGTCCATTCGTCAAAATGTTATGTTGATCAAAAGTTATTAAAATATTTAAAAACCCTAATATTTTAAGTTTATGGACTAGTTTCATTAGAAATTAATTGAAAACTAGAAAAAATAATCCAATTGTAAAAAAAATTATATGTTTGGAATCTTCATTGTCTCATCTAAAATGGGTTTTAATTTCGTATAAAAATTCTGCAAAAAATGTTGTCAGCCATAAGTCCAAATTGGGTATTTTTCTCTGACATTGTTAGGACCTTCAACTTGCAGATCAAACCAGGTTGAAGGCCTAGGTTCAGATTCCCAATGTTTTTCCCGAACCAAAATACAAGGAAAAAGCCCACCTACAAAGAAAACCCAATTTCAAATTTTTAGAAAGCCTTTGATCGGATTTTTGTAAAAGCGGGATCTGGACACCTGATTCTACAAAATGAGATCTCGTTATTTAAAACGTGATCCCATTTTCAAAATCGCCAAAAACCATAAATTTCCATTTTTGGAAAATTTTCAAAATAGCATCCCGTATTGAAAATTTTCCAAAGCAATTTCAAAATTGGAAAATTTTCAAATGGGGACCGTTTGAAACTTTCCGTTTTGAAAGGCACCATTTTTGAAAAGAAAATTTTCAAGGCGGAAGGGATCTGGTTTTGAAAATTTTCCAAAATGAAAAGGTATATCCGGCATCACAGTTTTTAAAAAACGGGATCCCATTTTTAATTTAGGCTCAGGATCCGGCTAGGCGGGATCGTTTTTTACCTAGCAGGATCACATTTCTTCAGCCGGGATCGGGTTTTGTAATGCCAATTTTTTTTTTGGCTAAGGAAAAAACTTCCACATTTCGTGGACTCAACTTCTTGCACTTACCCTGCTTCCGGACCCCATTGTGCTTATGAATGCGCTTGATGCTAAAAATGTGTAGGTTTTCATTGTTCCTTCAGTTGAGCCACCTCTTTTGATGTCCCTTTTGGATGTCCCGCCTTTCCTAAAACCCGTAGATATGTTAAATACTTCGGTGGTATCCACTATAGTTTTCTCTTACTCCTCTGCCTCTGCACCTCTCACCTTGTCTTTGGGGTGTTCATGTCCCCCAATGGAGGAGAAGGTGGAGATTGGTCCTTCTAGCAATGGAGGATGTAATAGGAGTCCTCTTTCAGAAGGTGGTCCCACACATACTTGTTCTATCTTAGTAATAGAACCAGTCCTGGCTTCCCCTGAGTTTGTCATTGCTCCTGAATCACTTAGTCAGCCTAGCAATGAATCTCGAGAAAAATCTTCTCGATCTATTGAGGTGAAGCATAGTACTCATGTAAAGTGCATGTTTAACTCTCTGGACGAAATTCCATCCTTGTCAGCGATTTTGAAAAATCATTGGTAACCTTAGCTCCATAAGAACTTAGTGGAGGAGACCTACCCGAGCGTTCTTCCATAGCCCTTGTTTTAGGAGGGCCAGATGCTCCTCCTCTTAACATTCCACCACTGCAAGCTCATCCTCCTTCCCCCTACGATAATCTAGAGTGGGAAGTAGACAACCTGTTAGTCGACCTGTCTTAGGGGGAGGCCTCTTTTTTATCTTTAGATTAGATGTGTGTGTTGTGATGTGTTCCGTCATGATCCTTGTGACCCTTCTTGGTGCTTGGATATAGGCATGCTTTTTGTGTTGTAAACCTTTTTCTATTTTTATCATCATTCTTCCATGTTTTTGATTAACTTTCATCAAAATTGGGGATGATGCAAGGAATTGGGGGCATTTAGGCTTCCCTTCCATGTTGACCCAATTTTTTATTTTCACTTTGTCTTCTCATGCATTCTTCACATGGTATGATACAGTAGGGGGTTGATGACAGTTCATTTTATATAATATTATTATACATATATATTAATGAGCAGTTTTGAGCCTAAAATATCAGGCTACCCCTATGGCCTTTGTGTTATTATCTTTTTTCTATTTTCTTATCTTTCTCTCTTCTTTGCTTGGGTTGTCCCTCATGTGTGACAACGCCACTTCTATAACACTTTGATTTTTAGAAAACACATTCATTTCCAATGAATCTATTATTGAGAATCTTCACAAACTCCTTTTCAGAATTGCATTCTCAACTTGAAACCCTAACAGAACGTGTTTCCTTTATCATGGGTTCGTAAAAAAAGAACTTGAGAACCTTCACCTTGAAAGGGGGCATTTTCTTCCTTTTGAATTCCTTGATGAAGTGAGCATATTTCGAAAGGACTCCTTGATGATGAATTGATTTGAGAAAGAAACATCTCTTCCACACTTTCAAATAACACATCCCTTGAATGGACCCCTTCCTTCACACCAGGTTCCCAAGGGACCCCTTTGAAACCTTTCCAATCTATCAACAATTTGCATGAATATTTGCTTTCTTTCTTGCATGGTTGCTTTTAGACATATTCTATTTGTGAGTAGACATGTCGCTTCAGAAATTCTTCTGTGAAGCCACTTTCTAACTTAGTAGAGTCCCCTTTTTTGGGTTTCCTCCATATGAGAGATCTTGGGGGATACCTTCCCTACAAGTCTGAGGGTATGTAGGGTGCTTTCTTTGGGTTTCCTCCATGTGAGAGATCTTCGGGGATGCATCCTTGTAGGTTTGCGGGTCTATAGGGTGCTTCTTCTGAGTTTCCTCCATGTGAGAGATGTTGGGGTTCCCTCCCCTGCAGGTCTGCGAGTCTATAGGGTGCTTTCTTTCTCAATTTCCTCCATGTAAGAGATCAGGGGGCATACCTACATACAAGTCTATGGGTCTGTAGGGCACTTCCTCTGAGCTTCCTCGATGCGAGAGATCTTGGGGGTTGCTCCCCTACAGATCTGCGGGTCTGTAGAACAATTTTTTTCTCAGTTTCCTTCATGTGAGATATCTTGGAGGACACCTTCCTTGTAAGTCTAAAGGTCTATAATACACTTTTTTTGGTATCCTTCATGTGAGAGACCTTTGAGGATACTTTCCTTGCAATTCTGTGGGACTATAAAGTGCTTTTCTCAGTATCCTTCATGTGAGAGATCTTAGGGGATACCTTCCTTGTAGGTCTGCAGGTCTGTAAGACACTTTTCTTAGGGCTTCCTTCATGTGAGAGATCTTGGGGGTCACCTCCTTGTAAGTCTATGAGCCTATAAGACACTTTCATTCTACAACTTCATAGTTCTGTAGGGCTATGAAGTCCTTTACTTGTCCTACGCTATCGAGTTTGCTAGATCGTTGTCTACTTCCGCGATGGTTCAAGTATACATTACTAACCCTATTCACTCTTCGATCTAATTATCAAAGCACTCATCAGTATTTGTGCTTTCTAAAGTCAGCGAAAAATGTATAGGTGCAAATTTTCACCCCTTAAGAAAATTCCCCTTTTACACTTCCTCACCATAGAAAACCAAATCCAAAAGAAAAATTCTACATCATCCCATTGCCTTTGTTCCACTTAGCATTTTTCTTTCGTGTCATTTAGAGAATATTTGTCAGGATGCCCACGCAATGCGTAGATTTTTACTTGGAAAAATCATGTCCCTGACATATTCCTGCATCTAAAGCTTGAAGAGGCATTACACTTCCCATTGGGATTCGTTTGTAACATCCCTCTTTGATAAACTGACCTCAAATATGGCAAATTCTCTCCTTCTTCCTTCAAAAAAACTCTGCCTTCATTCATTTCATCAGCTTCACATCCTCTAGCAATCTTCTACACACTCTCTTTTTGCACTTCCAAGTATTTTCTCCATTCCCAATAGTAGTCTAGCACTTCGTAGAAACAACACTCCATCAATTGCGCAAAGCAAGTGTGGAACAAGCCATTGCAATAGGGGCTTGAGGTTTTGGAACACCTCCCTTGATCATAGTTGAGGATATCGCGATTGTTCAAGCTCTCTTTTCTCCTCCATTAGCTAGTGAGCTCTTGGTGGAGGTGGTAACGTTTCGCTCCTCTCCTTTGCGATTTGGTTTAGTAGCTTGTTACTGTTTTGTAGTGTTACTTGTTTTTTCTCGTTCTCTACTTCTTTATCGTATATTTCTCCATCATTGCTATCTTGCTATCTATGGAGGTGGAAACACCAAAATGGGGGTCTGACTGAGGTAGACCCCTATAGCTTCCAACATTTTTCCCTCTTTCTTGTGTGTAGGTGGACGTGCTTTTTGGAGCTAGCTAGTGAAAGAGCATCTTTGTGAGATTATCCTTGTTACCTTAGCCTTCATATATTTACTCTATCATGTTTTTTCTTATCTTTCCTACTTTATAGTTCTATTTTGTTCATTTATAAGTGACTAGCTATGTCATCAGCTCATTTTCTAGCAGTTTGTACTATGGTTTTGGTCCTTTGGTCGTACAGACACTAGCACACCCGAGAGATGCCAGTGTGTTGTGCTATCATCCTAAAACTACACTTTTGTCTTCGGGCAAAGAGTTACCTAAGGTACAGTGTTGAACCCAACAACTAGCTCGCCTAGCCCCAATCTTGATTTCAGGTCTGCACAGTGATTGAAGGGCATTATGGTCCTCATCATTCTCATCCCTCATTTCAAACATCCCTTTAGAGTGAGGTAAGTTAGGGAAGTCTTCTGCTCTTGACTCTCCATGACCTGGGGCCTTGACGTGGTTGGTCTCCCTCTCTTACATCTTCATATAGACTTTGATCGCATGCTTGACATCACTTATCAAATATAAATGTATTCTATCAAGGGGGTTAACTATGAAGAATTTATCCCTCACAATAAAATAGTTCTCTAAGTTAGTTTTTAAACTCTGCTAAGCCATATATACGATTAGATCCTAGTGATCAAGGAAAAAAAATGTTGCAAGAACTTACAATTAGAAATTAATCTCACAAGTTACAAGATCAACATCATGGATTATGCCATTTCTCAAGAACTCATTTTTGTCATTGAGGAGCATGGATTCAATCCACAACAACATCTATTACAATTGCAAAAAATGGTCATATCATAAGAAATGTTTGTTGGGTGAAAGTGACTAAATTTTGTATAGCATTAACACTTATTTCTTTGTCATAATTCCTAAAGCTAAGTGGTTCATCCTTTTTAATTGAATTTTTTAATATTCATCTATTGCTATTATCAAATTTCAATGGAGTATTTAAATGAAGGTTAATTGTGACTTTATTTATATACATTTACTTAATTAGGCTAGATTTATGTTAAAATTTATTGCGTTGAGAATTAATATTATTTTGTATATAGTAAAATCATAACTACACATATTTAAAGTAAATTATAAAATAATTGTTTGAGTAAATATTAATAAATAAAACATAAATAATTCTAAAGTAAGTTATCAAAAAAGACTATTTAGTATATAAAAGAACTATAAAATAAGTCTTAAGTGGAAAAGAAAAAGACTATAAGTAAATAAAAATAACTCAAAATTTATATCTACATTTTTGGTAGATGTATTCAAGAGATTATATATAAACCTATATGTATAGATATACAAAAAACTATATTTTGTCACATAAAATTTAAATACATGCTTGGAGAAAACCATTTCTTCACATATTTTAACGATAGGTATGCTACTTTGTTACAAATATATTCATCCCTTCAAATTCAAAACCAAACATCATATTTAATGTATTTAACTTTTACAAATTAATTTAATATTTATTGTTTGGGTCTTATTTCTAATTAATTAATCAATAGGAAGTGTAAAATTATCTTTTATTATGAACAATTCAATGACAAAACAATCAATAATACTTTTACACCTTATTGTATTAAAAATAAATAATCTATATTTATTGCTAAAATTTACATCTTTTTATACAATTGAACCATAGCTTCCATTAAATATTTTTTTAATATAAAGACAAAAAAAATTAAAACAACCACTGATTACAAAGTAGGATTGTCAGTCTTAAAAAGCATGCCAGCGCACCAATTCCAAAAAATCTTGAAAATTCAAAATAGGACTCCCAGTCTTTAAAAATATCCAAACACACCAATTCCAAAAAAATCTTGAAAATCCATATGTGAAGAGGGACAATGGCTATAAGAAGAGGAACCCTTCAAACCTAACTACAAGATATAAACCCTTATTACCCTAAGATTGTTCATGTTGAGAGTATGTTAAAAAAAACCACCAAAACAAAAGTCGATGAAGAAAAGAATAAGAAAGTTAGGCTAAAACAATTGGACCATAATCTCCATAGGATGCTTGGGAAAGAAACATGTTGCCTAACCAGATATAAACCCTTATTACACTAAGATTGTTCATATTGTGAAAATCTTTAAACAAACTACCAAAATAAAAGCCAATAAAGAAAAGAATAAAAATGTTATGCTAACAAAATTGAACCATACCCTCCATAGAATGCTTGGGAACGAAACGCGTTCGGTGTGGCTTGACCAGTTCACGCGCAACATAGGAATATGCATATCTTCAGTCTAGGGTGGCTACTCATTAATTACAGGCCTTTAGTCGGTGGGCCTTCTCTATTTATTTGCGCTCGTTGCTCTTGTCTTACATAGTTTGAGCAGTTTATTTGTGTTTGTTGATCTGCTACGCAGCCTACAAAGGTTGTTTGGTGCAACGTCTAACAATGGCTCGAAAGGAATTCTCAGGAAGCTGTATTTTCCTTCTCTCCCTTATTCTATATCTCCTCCTCAGGTTAGTTTGTCTTCTCCTCCTTAGTTTAGTTCCTTAAAGTACTTTTCTGTTCAAGAAGTAAAGATATGCACACCATCTATTCACAAGATGCTGCTTTTATTTGAAGTATTCTTGCTCTGGTAAACAGATTTTTCAATCCGTAGGGCTTTGGGATTTCTTTTTGGTGTATATAAATAGAGATATGGTAACCCTTCACAATAGGGTTTAACGATGTTCAATCTGTTTCTGAATACCTATCTAAACCTAGACCAGGTTGGGTAAGTCATAGCAACAGTGTAAAAGTATACAAATCATTGTGCTGGACAAGATTGAGCAGGAATCAGGGATTAAACAGACATGTTTTAGTCTGTCGTGGTTATAATAAATCTATATTGGAAGAAAAAATATAGAAATAATACTAAAGAGAATAGAGTTTTTATTTTCTTTTCTTAGGGCATTGAGTTTATTGTTTCTGTTGCTCACAAATAACTTGTGCATGTACAGGAGATGCCAATGCAATAAAACTGGGTGGCTCATGTATGTTCTTTCTCACTATTAATTTGTACCTGCATTAAATAGAAACCTCAAAGATTTTTTAGTAGCAGTTGATTAAATTATCTGATGATTAAAAATACCAGATTTTAAAAGAATACACTGTGAAACAGTAAACCTAAAATGCAGTTTAAGACCAATTATAAGTTTTTCTGAATTTAAAACAATGTGTTTTATTAATGGGTGTGTACTTTTGTGTAACATAAAATGCAGGTATGTGCAGTAACGATGGCATATACATTGTATGTGAACTCTCCTGCCTTAAATATATTTTGCTGGGAATTTGTTGTTATTTTAGATCTCAGAGGAATTTGACTACAGTCCGAGATTAGTGTTAGCGTTTGGTAAACAAACATGAAGAAATGGTTATTTTTCATGTTGGAAGGAAATTTCTAAATTCTCCTGCATTATTTTTCAGTTTGTTTAGAATCTGTTAAAATTAGTTTTGTGTAAAAAAGAAACTGTAGTTTTGCATTAGTATATCTATTGTAACTAGAAATAAATTAGATTTTAGTTAGTTTTTTCTGTAGTTGGTATGTTTTAATTTTTTTTTTGTAAAATCTAAACTCTATAAAAGAGGTATGATGTAAATGTTTTTGATGAAGTAATAGAAGTTGTGCAGCAGCATGGTATGTTAATACTTCTGTGCTTTATATATTTCAATGTGTTATGTGTTTTGATATTTCTTCATTCAATACCATCAAACTGGTATCAGAGCCAGGGAGGTTCTATGGTAAAGATCTGAAATATAATTTGATAATCAATGTTGAAGTGAAGCTGCAGCTGGAAGAAAACATGGTGAAGGAGCTGTTGATGTGTTAGGTTGATTTTGCAGTCACACAAGAGCCGCCATACAAAGGATTGCAGATTCAAGAGAAGTCAGAGAAGAATGATGTAGATAGAAGTTTTGTTGCCGACACAGATTTAAAAGGTTGCAGATGTAGAAATTAAAAAAAAAAAGGTTGTTCTCAGATTGCAGATTGCATCATCTGTAATGCAAAAGAATAAGTGTAGAAAATGTTTCTTAGGCTGTTGGAAAAGATAATTAATTTTATTTTGAAAAGCTTGATTGTGTGTTTGGAAAAATATTTGTAGAGATCTTTGAGGCAATTTGTATTGGAAGAAAGTCGCTAGAAAAAATAAAGACATATGATCAGTTTTTGTTGCTAAAAGTAAATCACAACTCTTTTTTGGAGAGAATTATTGTATTTGTGTAACTGCCAAAAGAAGTTGTAGAAAAAGACATCAATGTTTATCATTTTAAGAGATTTGTAGAACACAACGTATAAATTGCAAGAGGAAAGAGTTTGAATTCCACCGTGGTGTTTTAGAGAAAGTTTGTAGAAGGAAATTGTGTAAAGAAGAGTGGAGGCGCTCTTGGAAAAGAAGAAATCGCTAGAGCAGAATTAGGTGAGTTTAATCAAATTTATTTTAATGGGAAAGATAGGCAAAAGAGTAAAAAAGGAGAAAAATGTTTTGGAGGAGGAAGTGATAGAAATTAAAAAATGTAATTCACAATTGGTAGCAGATATAAAAAAATTAGGAAAAGAAAGATATGAGAATTTGTGTGAAATTGACAAATTAGAAAAGGAATTGAAATATGTTGAAAGAAAGAATTAAGAGTTGGAAGAAAGATTAAAATTCTTTGATGAAATCAAGAAAAAGAAAGAAGATTTTGAGGAAATGCTAAAATTGTTAGAAGAAGAAAATTGTTTACAGAAGGAAGAATTATCAAAGTTGAATGAAGAAAATAAATGTTTACAAAGCCATTGATAAGTGATGTTGCTTGTTGTATTGAAGATCTGTGTTATTTTGTTGATAAATCAAGTAGTTTGTGTGATATGGCAAGTATTGTTTTTGATGAAGAATGCATAAAAGAAGAATGTGAAGATGATAATGTAAATATTAATAATTGTCATGAAAAAAATGTTGGTTTGAGATTAATGCAAAGAATAGGTTATAAAGGTGAAGGATTAGGAAAAAATGCACAAGGAATAAAAGAACCAATTGGACCCATTATGAGACCAAAATATGAAGGTCTTGGATATATTATAGGTAAAGGAAATTTTACAGGATCAAGAAAACAAGATTTTGAAGATGGTTTTAATTATTTATACAAGTAAACAAATTGAGAGTGTTTGAATATTTGGTTGGAAAGATGAAAGAAATTTACATTTGAAATTAAGGGGGAGTGTTGTGTAAAAAGAAACTGTAGTTTGGCATTAGTAATATCTATTGTAACTAGAAATAAATAAGAATTTAGTTAGTTTTTCTTGGCAGTTGGTATGTTCTAAATTCTCTTGCATTATTTTTCAATTTGTTTAGAATCTATTATGGTATGTTAATATTTTTGTAACGATATTTCTTAATTCAATACCATCAAAGTGGTATCAAAGCCAGGGAGGTTCTATGGTGAAGATCTGAAATCTAATTTGATAATCAATGTTGAAGTGAAGGTGCAGCTAGAAGAAAACATGGTGAAGGAGTTGTTGATTTGTTAGGCTGATTGTGCAGTCACACAAGAGCCGCCATACAAAGGATTGTAGATTCAAGAGAAGTTAGGGAAGAATGATGTAGATAGGAGTTTTGTTGCTGACACAGATTTAAAAGGTTGCAGATCTAGAAATAAAAAAAATGTTGTTCTTAGATGGTAGATAGCATCATCTGTAATGTAAAAGAATTAGTGTAGAAAATGTTGCTTAGGCTGTTGGAAAAGATAATTAATTTTATTTTGGAAAGCTTAATTGTGTGTTTGGAAAAAGACTTGTAGAGAGCTTTGAGGCAATTTGTATTGGAAGAAAGTCACTGTAGAAAATAAAGATATATGATCATTTTTTATTGCTAAAAGTAAATTACAAATATTTTTTGGAGGGAATTATTGTATTTTTGTAACTGTCAAAAGAAGTTGTAGAAAAAGAGATCAATGTTCATCATTTTAAGAGATTTGTATAAGACAATGTATAAATTGCAAGAGGAAAGAGTTTGAAGGCCACCATAGAGTTTTAGAGAAAGTTTGTAGAAGGAAATTGTGTAAAGAAGAGTGGAGGCAGTATTGGAAAAGAAGAAATTACTAGAGTAGAATTAGGTTAGAGTTGATAGTAAGAGGATTTCCAATTTGAAGTTTTGAAAATTTTATGCTTTGAAAGCTATAGATAGTGAGAGGATTTCCAATTTGATGTTCTAAAAATTTGAAGATCAAAGTTTGATGGATTGTCACAGTAGTTGGAAAGAACTGGTGAGAGTTGATAGTAAGAAGATTGTGAAGATGGTTTGAATTATTTATACAAGTAAACAAATTGAGAGTGTTTGAACACTTGGTTGGAAATTTGAAAGAAATTTATGGTTGAAATTAAGGGGGTGTGTTGTGTAAAAGGAAACTATCGTTTCGCATTAGTAATATCTATTGTAACTAGAAATAAATTAGAATTTAGTTAGTTTTTTTTGTAGTTGGTATATTCTAGATTTTTCTTGTAAAATCTAAACTCCTCTATAAAAGAGGCATGATGTAAATGTTTCTCATGAAGCAATACAATTTATATATTTTTGTGTTTTATATATTTTAATGTGTTATGTGTTTTGATATTTCTTCATTCAATACCATCATTTCAAGGGCCTTTGCAAATTGCATTTTAACGGTTAAATGTGATTTCCCTTTATAGGGAAGGGTGTCCAATACAACATGAGTGGTGGCTTGGTTTTTTAATTGTAACCAATTGTTTGGGTGAGGTTAGCTTTATTGGGATTTATAGTCATTATTGCTAGTGGATATGTTTGTTGGACTGTTTGTGTATCTCAGTCTTGGCTTCTTGATGGCTTTGGTTTCTTTACTACTCATCTCGCATGTACTTGTCCTCACTTTGTGGTTGGGGATTGGTAGGTTTTCTCATAGGCCCTCAAGGGATTGTGGTGCTCTTCGAGCCTTTATGGTCAGTGCTCTATTCTATGTGGCTTTTTCTAGTGGTTGGTTGATTGTTGGACCATCTGTGCTTTGCAGTCTTGGTTTCATGATGGCTTTAGTTGTTTTACTACTCATCTCCCCTATTCATGTCCTTTGCATGAGGTGGGGTTTGATGTTTATTTGGTTGTTGGGTTCACTTCTTTTGTGTTTGCTTTTGTTTTGCTCTATTCCAGTGTTGGCTGGTTGAGCCCAGTGATAAATTTATGAAACCTCCCTCAAAAAATGATATAAAAAATTACTGAATCTTTCCATTTTTTAGGAAAAAATATTAATTTTATTCGTTATTTTTTGTAGAAAATATTGGCAAATCTTGAAAAATAATAGGAAAATACATTAATCATGATGGAGAATCCATTCGATCCAAAAATAATTCTCATGGAAAAGTAGGGTCCTAAGGGTGGAAATTATTGATGGGTTTAAGGGGTAGACAATAATATTTACTTGTCACCATTGTCTTAAAATATGATATAATGACCCTTATTATATTCTACAAGGTAAAATGTGCCCATGATCTATAGTTCTGATTGGGCTCAAAATTGCTTTTAGATCATTGATCTAGCGACCCTCATTGTACTCTCTCAGGTAAAATATACCCACATTCTATATGCTCATAAGACCCAAAATTATGAGCCCCATGCATATATATAGATCATGGGTGCATTTTACCTCATGCAATACAACAAGGGCAATTAGATTATAGTATAAATCAATGTTAGAAACTAAAGATTAGAAATATGGTCCTAAATAAACTAATAATTATGATATATACTATTGGAAAATTAATATAAATTTCTACTATAATTCAAAAAGTTTAGGTGAATATGATCTAATCATGTATTGAATATTGTGGTGAATTTTTTAGTTAAGATTTTTGATAAAATAATTTCTTTTGTGATTTAAATATGACTATAATAAAATTTTGTAAAAATGTGGCAATTCAAGTTGCGTTATAGCTCAAACTATTAGCCAAATTTGGATTCCCAAATTTCAACTATTAGCCAATTGGTGAATATTAGGCATTAAAAAGATCACTAGTTGAGCCCTTATTTAAATCTGCAAGGTCTCTTTCATGATTTCCAAATCTGTGTTGGGGACATTAGTATTGTAGTGGTTTGTTGATGTATGGGTTTTTTGTGCTTCCTAAATCCTT